>JAKKIK010000891.1:0-21718 GCA_024500135.1 Heterodera carotae | reverse complement strand
GTTTGGTACCCCCGGTTTTCGGTTAGGCCGGTTTTCCGACCCCCGGTTTTCGGTTTCGGTTTTTAGCTCAAAAAACCCGGTTTTCGGTTTCGGTTCGGTTAACCGACCGTGAACTACCCTAATTTTTTCCTATTTTTTTGTGATTTTGCAACTAAAGGAAATCCAAAAAAGAAATTTTTTTTTGCCTTTAGCTTTTCTCAGTATAATCATTTGCTGCCTTTTTTGATAAATTCTCTTAACAAATCCAGCAAAACTCTTTAAAAATTTCTCGGCGGCGCCTATCGGCACCGTCTGCCTCTCCACATGAGTTACAGTGTACATTTGCGTCAAACCATCCAATTTTTGAAGAGAAATTGACAGTTTTATTGCAATTTTAAATACTATATTTAAAAATGTGTATGCATTTTTGAACAATTTTCGGGCTAAAAACCATGTGCCACCTTTTTTCCACCATTTTTCAAAATTTTGCCACCCTTTCGCCACCATTTTTAATCCCGGCGCTACCTTTTTGGACTTTCGAGATCGCCACCCTGGACACAATGGCTAATTGCACACTAGAAAATTGGACATTAAAACTTAACGTAAAAACGAGAGAAAAGCAAATATAAGAAGATTAGCAATAATAAAGAGCGTCATAAAAAAAATAAAAAGAACAATTAGGGATGGGGATGCATCAACTCAACAACACATCGAGCTTTTGGCACCATTGGCAAAGGCGGACTTTTCCGTGTTGGATGCTGCTGCAAGCTTGGGACCACCTTCTTTCAAAAAAGCAATCAAAAGGGCACAGGAGGTCTGTGTACAATGATGAAAGATTGATTGTAGTTGGATATTGTCGCTTAGAAAAGTTTTATTGGCCTTGGGGCCTGGGTTTTCAATTTCTATCGTGTCCCAGGTCCGACAAACGACTTCGCATCGTCCATTTAAGTGTTAGAATCAAACGACGTCTAACATTTCTGTTTCAAATTAGGGTTAGTCGGGACCGTAAGTTTTACCGAAACAAGGAATTGTCCAGCATTGAACAAGCTGGAACAAAATGATTTTCAGCGCCGGCACCAAACAAACGTATTTTGTGCGAATATCCTTAATACGATGCTAATTTGTTGTAACCGAATTTTACACAACCCGACGTCGCAACTGAACCGAAATTGAAAAACACCTAGGCCCCTTGCGTTTTTTGATTTATACTATAGTTAGTTACACCCACAAAAAAAATCAGAATCCGAGAAAATTGAATCGATTTGCATTTAAATTTTAAATGTGTTAGTACATAATTTCTTGTTTAGTGTTACCAGAATTTGGTGGAAAGAAGTGAAGGGTGCGACTTTGCAGCAACAAACACACCGCCAGTAGCAAATGATGACCAATTAAGCTTTGAAGAGCTTGTCAATAAAATGATCGAATCCGGTGGTTTAAGTGCCGTGAAAATGGGTAAACAATTTTTTTAGACACTTTTTGCCCAGGGCTGATCACAAACACAAACTTAATAATCCAAACATAATATCCGTTGGGTTCATAGCCGTGCCCGTGTGTGTCCGTCCAATTCACAAAAACCATGCCCATGTATCTGTACCCGTCCATATCCGGATAATACGTGGATATCCAATGGCGCGGGACATGATCCGTGTCCGTCCAATTTTACCAAAATGCTAAATCTATATCTTTACAATTTCTTCGGATTTCAGGAATTGGATTGACCTTATCCGTGATCACCCCTGCTTTTTTACCTAGAAAAAAATGTTAAATATATCTAACAATTTACCTAATTGAAACGACAGAAACAATTGCGTTGCAAAGAGCCAACGGCACACTGAAAGAATGGCTAATGAATTTCTACGATAAATTCGCTGAAGAAAATGAACGATTGAAGGATTTTGCTGAGGAGCAGCTTCTGGAGGCGTTGAAAGTAGCAAAAACAGACAATGCCAAGCTTCTCGTCGTTGTCGCGCGAGCTGTCGAACTGACCGCTGGTAAAAATTCTCCTCAAATACCGTATTTTTATCTAATTGAACCCCCCCCCCCCTATTAGAAGGGTATTGGAAAATAGAAGACCCTCTTCATTTGAAGAGCCCCTCAAATTGAGACCCCACCCACTTAGAGGGGGATTGAAAAATAGATGACCTCCTTCATTTGAAGAGCACCTCAAATTGAAGACCCTCCTCGCGAGGCCTAGTTTTAAGATGGAAATTAAAATAAAATTATGGAGCATTCGTGTAAGTATAGAAAAATTATATATAATTTAAGAATTTATAGTGTAAAATACATGATGTTGGCTTTTCTATTAGTTTTATGTATGTATATGTTGCACCCGATTGTCAAATAGGGTTATTTTGCAAATCGGGTGCAAAACATATTCAAATTGATCCTGGCGATTTAAAACGCGGAAAAGATTAGTAGACTTTTTTAAATGTTTGAATTTTTTTAAATGTAGCATAGAAAAGAGCAAAAAGAAATGTAAAAATATACAAATTTCTAGGCTTCAAACCCCGAAACACGCAACTGCTCACCATCATACTTCAACTGTTTGTCGCCGAAAAGTGTCCCGAATTGCGCGGTCTGATGCTGCAGGTGTCCACCGGCGAGGGCAAGTCGTGGATTGTGGCCATGCAGGCGGTGCTTCGGCAGCTGATTTCACGAGCTTGCGGAGACAAACGGCAGCGGTTGGTCGCCGTTGTGACGAGCACCGCCATGTTGGCAAAGCGAGATGCCGTGGAGGACGAGAAAATGCGCGACTTTTTTAATCTTTTCGAACTGAAGGTCGACCACATTGAACATCCCAATATGCAAAGGTAGAAGAAGTTCAATGTTGTAAGCATGCTTGTACACTTTATAACGTTTGATCCCGATTTTGGCCATGGGGGGCCCCTATCTTGGGGGATTCCCTGCTGATCACTTGACTCAGCCCGTATCCAGGGGGGGGGGGGGAGGGTATTGGGCGAAATTTGCTTTTTCCCCAGCAAAAAGAAGGAAAATTTCCGGAAAATTTGCCAAATTAATCTCTCCCGCCGCTCCTGAAACCAACTCCTTCCCCCCCCCTTCCGAAATTTTTTCTGGATACTGGCTTGACTTGACTCAACAAACTACATTTTTTTTAATTTCAAGATATAAGAGAGCATATCAGCACTGCGATATTATCTATGGGATCATGAATACCTACCTGGCACATTCAGCAGATCACCGATTTTATGGCACGGTGAGTACACTGATTTGTGAGTGCTGTAATTAGTAATTACCGACCTGGGGCGGCTATTGTTTAATATCCTCTCGAGGGGTGTGTCTATTAGAGAAATATGGTAATTCCATTGGAAATGCTGAAAAAATGCCATGAGAGCGTGTAATTCCCGAATATATATATAATATAATATATAGATTCCCGAATATAGGTATACATATATGGAAAGTATGTGTGATCTGTGGAATATTAATAAATTTAAATAGGACAACGGATGTTATCGTCCAATTTCTCACCTGATCGTCGATGAGGCCGATCTTTTAATGGTCAGTTTCGGTTCATTTTTTTACTTACAAATTTCTATGTGATTTTGATCTCAAATTTTTCACAGAATGACGAAGTGACCCAAGGGAAGGCGGTTCGATTGGCGTTCAACTCGCCGGGAATGGAAAAGCTAAACTTGCTGATCATTTTGTTGTCCATTTGTCGAGACCAATATTATGCCATCAAGAAGCAGCAGCTTCAGCAACTTCAGGACGAACATGGAAAAGAACCGCTGAAAATTGACCAGCAAAAGCTGAGAGAACACATCAAAAAACAGCTGGTCATGAACACTATTTATTTAAATAGCGCAATGTTTTTTGTATTTTGCCAAATAATTTATAATTTCGAACCTTTTTTAATATGTATAATAGTGACCGGCGGGACATCCCGGCTGGGGTTTTCCCGATTCCGAGCTTTTTGATTGGCCGGGATTTAAACTGGGACGGGATTTTTGGCTGGGATCCCGGGATGCGAGATACCGCCCGGCCACTTTTGTGAAATCCCGGGTTTGTTCGTTTTACCGGTAACTAATGTGTAATGTCATCATTTCAATCGCGCCGATAACAGAATGTTTTCGATTTTTAGTCAGAGTGCTTTGACAAATTCGTCCGAACCGTCGCCGCTGCAAGCGTTGAAATGAAAAAAACGTCACAGCAAGCGGATGATCAAAATAACGAGAGTGAGGAGGAACCAAAAAGCATGGAGCAATCAATGGCCGAGAATCCGCCAACATTTCCTGTACATCTGCGCGACTTTGTCATGCGGGAAGTGGACGGATGGTGCAACTCGGCAATATCAGCACGTGACCAGACTGACAATGTCAGCTTTATTCAACAGCTGCAAAATGATGGCATTGCTGCGGGTGGGACGGCGTCGAGCAGTTCAGCGACGACAGTATCGCCACGCATTGTGCCGGTGGACAACGCCAACACGGGCACCATTGAGCAGAACATGCAGTGGGAGAAGGGATTGCATCAGTTTGTGCAAGTGATGCACAAGTTGGCGATCAGTTCGATCACGCTGCAGGGTGCCGTTGAAAACAACATTGTGTTCATGAATAACTGTGAAACGTTGACGTGCATCACGGGCACTGTTGGCACTCGGGCTGAGTACGAATTTGTGGAGAACATTTTTGGCATCGCCACGGTCAAAGTGCCACGCTTCAAACCTCGTCGGTACAAAAAAGACTGCGAAGACCGAATCTGTGAAAACGGCAAAGAGTGGTTGGAATGCATTGTTGAAAAGGTGCAATATCGGGTCCGGTATTCTGTAAAAATCCCGACCCAATTTAGTCCCGGTTTACCAAAAAATCGGGAAAATTTCAATTTATAAGATTTATTTTAGGCTTTGGAATATACAAGTGATCGCCGCGCGGTGCTGATCATCGCTGGTTCCATTAAAGATGCCAAAAGCATTAAATCTGGACTCAAAAATCATACGCATTTTGGCAAGCACCCAAGGCGCATTCGAAAGCTTTACTATGTGAGGCAGCAAAACCGCTTATATTATAAATAAGTAAATAGGGCTGCTAAAACTTCCAATTTGCCCATTTTTTCTGCGCATTTGTGTCGATTTTGATACTGTATTTTGAATCTCTTCCCGGCAGAAGGCTCATCGCGGGCACTTCACATTTTAAATTTAATCACATAAAGAAATGTAATGAATTGGTTATTTGACCAAGACAAACTGATCAATGAATTTTTCCTTAAAGGATAGGATAAATCAGGATCCAGGCAAAATCCTGTCAGGATCAGGGTTTCTGGAACAAATTCAAATTCTGTTATAAGCAATTTGTTAATTCTTTTAAGGGAAGTGAAAAAGAACTGGAGAAGTTGAAAAAAGACATGCACAAGATGCACATGGGCGACATTCTCATTGCGACAATGCTCGCCGCGCGTGGATTTGACCAGGGTTTCGATGAGGAAGTACGTACTGCTGTAGACACTGGCAAGGGCGTAGCCAAATTGGTCGGGACGATTAGCCAATGCTGTTCGGATTCGGGAATTCGGTTTCGAAAGACGGGATTTTCCCGGTTTCTTTGGTCCCGGGTACCGATGTTTTAGTCCCTTTTACACCTCGTAAAGATTGGATTTTGAACTTTTTACACCTCCACCTCTAAATATTGCATTTCCTGATGAGTGAACATTTGGAAAGTACCCACTAATTTGTAAGCATTTTTTACGAACAAATGGAGATGATTCAACCTTGAATTTCGAACAAGTCTGTTAATATTTAGTTCATTGTTTATGTGAACATGTATAAAACATCAAACAAAAATTTGACTTTAAAATGTCGAAAAAGTTTGTTTGATGTTTTAGACATCTTGAGATGAATATTGAAATTTCAAAACAGGCTTCTTTGAATTCCTATCCATATAGTATACCATACTAAGTTTTGGTGTTCGTATGTTTTAAGTCCGATGGTTGGCAATGTTCATAAAAACTGCCAATGTTCGTTCCATAGTCGCAATTAATCGGATTTTGGGCCATAATCGTATTTGGCTTTTTACAATGATTCGGATTTTGTCCGGCTCGGCATATCCACATTGTTTTCCTCATATATGTACATACATACAAACACAGATTACGGAGGGTCTGGCCCATATCACCGCCTTTCCGCCGCCCAACCAACGCTGCGAGGAGCAGGTTGGTGGACGCGTGGCGCGCAATGGCCTTCCCGGCTCCGGCATCGTGATCATCCGCAAACTGGACTTGCAGCGTCTGCTCGGCGTCGACAACATGGCGGATTGGTCGGATTGGCGCACAAAACGCGATGAAATGGTCGCCAACAAACTCAAAGACTTTGTGCAAAACCAAATTCTGCTAATGGATCTGCAGAGTAAGGCACACGGCATGGCATTATAATCAGCTGAATTATGATAGCCAACGGGGCTCTATTTTTAACTCGCTCAAAATGGGACTTTATTGGAGGGGGCGGGGGGTGCTCTACTAAAGAGGGGCTTTATTAAGGGGGGAGCTCCTCTACAAAAGAGAGGACGGGTGGTTTCTATTTCAGCTCTCCTCAAAAAGGAAATCTATTACGGGGGGGGGGGGCTTTAATATAGGTATACGGTAAGGAGCTCGAAAAATGAGTCTTAGGTTTTTTTGACCGCAAATTTTAAGATGGCTTCCAATCGTTCTTAAGGATAACTAAATACCACCCTATTACTTTTTTTCCCATTTTCAGACAAACTTTACCACAAAATGTGCGAGGTATTGAAAAAAGTGAGGGCAAAATGTGCCAGGAAAAAGCACTGTTGCTTGTACGCCATCATTCAATTCGAAGAGCACTGGGCCCTTTTTATCAATATGATTGTTGATCGTATTAAAACAAAAATTGATGAAGGCAAAAAGGACGGCATGGAGGCGAGGTAAACAAAACAATTTGTCAATTTACGCTTAATGGGTTAAAATTTTTTATCGAGATGTCCGACGCTGTTAATAGGCGCCTCCGGAAAATCTCTTGGAATGGAAAACTTAAATTTGTTAGAATTGTATAAAATTCCCATTTTCATTTTATGCCCCCGCCCCCATGCTGCTGGCTACAGACTTGCGCAATGACAGTGGACCTCATGAGTGCTGGGGAAAAAAACGGGATTTCAAATTAGGAATTCCTGTCCGGGATCCCGATCTCTCCGGGCACTATATTTTTGCCTCCGTTTTAGCGCTGTTGTCAAGTCTATGGAGGAAGCAATACTCAAAGAGTTTGACGAGTTTGTTGGAGAAAAAATGGGCCAACTCGACGCATTTATTGCTAACCCACGCAAGTTGGAATTGTTCAAGAATCCCGCTTATGTGGTCCAGACAGGGCACCACTTTCTGGAGGCGGGCGATACTGCGATTGCGGTCCAAGTGTACAGGTGCTGCGCAGTGTACCGGATTCCAGGGTTTGGGTCGAACAAATACGAGGAGGAGTACGGCCGGCTGGCAAATCTAATTTTAGAAGTCCATACAATTTGATTTTTGTTACGAATTTTGGGTCTTGGTCAACATGTGACCTATCCCTATGGTACATGTCAAGTGTTGAGCTTTGTTAGCGCATTTTACTCACATTTTCTGTGATCATCCTTGAGAATTAGCGCAATTTCGAAGACAAGTATCGCGAGGAATTGTCCATTAATCAAAAAATATGGCATAATTGTTAAAATTTCACTCATAAATGACCCCATCGCCCCCTACTCTTATATTGTCCGGGTACCGTCTGGGGTGACGGTTGTACTAAATTGATCAACCCTGGAGTTGACAGCTCCAAATAAGGGCCAATCTTAGGAATAAGGGACACTTAGGAGTAGTGCTGTTCGAGAGTCTCGGGCCTCGACTCGGGAAAAGTTTCGGTTTTTTTTTGAGACATATTGCTCATTAAAAAATTTTTTGAAAATTAATGCCATAAAAAATTTGCTATCTTTATGCAATTTTGGGACAAATTTGCTTAACAAAATTCGCTTTAAATTGACAAATTTTTCCTGGCGGCGCCTATCGGAACCGCCACCTTCAATAGAATTCGTATTGTTAAGTTCAATGCCAAAAAAAGTTACGGTAATTAATATATGGAAAGCTAAAAATATGAATTTTTATTGTAAAAGTCAAAAAATAATACAATTTTCTAGTCTTTCTCGGTCAGACCCCTCATTTTTTTTGTCTAAATTACAAAAACCACCAGAATATGAGTAAAGTATTAAAATAGTCATCTTACATCTAATTAGCATTTTTTTAACTTTTTCTGCAATGCGGAGAATTTTTTCGTTTTTTTTTCACTAAAAAGTCTCGGTCTCGGGTCTCGACTCGAGACTTTTCTCGTTTTGGGTCTCGGTCCCAAGTCTCGGGGTCAAGTCTCGGAATCGGTCTCGAGTCTCGGGGTCAAGTTTCGGTCTCGGTATTGAGTCTCGGGAAATTTTCGGTCTCGAACAGCACTACTTAGGAGTAAGGGTTGGTCGAGAGCGTGACTTTCACCAAAACCGGGACTGGAAAAGTCGGGAAAATGCTCAACTGTTGCACTCAGATCTCCATTAATATGCACACATTTTTGTTCACAGTCGAGCCTATGAGTTGGACAAGGTGCATGGTGAGTATGCGATGTACTTCTTGGCAATGGCGTACCTCCGCGAGGGACATGCGCGATTCAAGGACGAGAACAAAAGAACGGATGTAAATGACAAGTATCATGCCTGGGCATTGCAATGTTTGACAACGGCAAAGGCCTTGGTACGTGAACGTATGGGATCGATTGCCGGCATGTTGACCCTGCTTGGTGACCCGTGCTGCGCGTTGTCAAAACAGCATGAGCGCAAGCTGGAAATGCAAAACGCCATTGAGCACCAGTGCGACTTGGCAATCGCAATGATCCACTTCTGCAACAATCCGAAAGCCGACCATGGCGGTATCGGCGTTGTCCAGCTCAAGGATCAGCCGGTTGCCTTGGAGGAGGGCGCCCTGATCTACAGGAAGCATATCAAAAAACAAAAGCAGGAGGAGGAGGAGCGCAAGAAAAAAGATGCACAGACGACGGCAAGCGCCGGGGGCGGCGGAGTTCCAAATGGAGGCGGCAAACGCCCTGACGGATCAGCAGCAGCAAAAGCCGATGATGACACAGTGGACATCCCATGGGAAGAGATTCGCGAACTGAACAACGCGGGACTGAAGCACTTCTACGCGTTGGAAATTGCGATGCCAAAGCCGCCGCGTTTGGCAATATTTATGATGTTTTTTGTTGGCGCACTACAATTTATCGGCGGCATTGCGCTTATATGCACCGGTTTTGCTAGATGCAGCGCTACTTTAATCCAAGAGTGAGTTTCGCAAAAAAAAAATTTGGGGTTTGACATGTTGAACACAACAAAGATGAAGTTAAGCATCAGGGATGTGCCGAGCCGGACAAAACCAGTTCTGATTACGATTCGGCACATCCCTGTTAAGCATCCCTTGAATGGGGTTCTGATTCGGTATGCTGGAAATGGAACTGCATTTTTGCGCCAAAACTTTAGCGCCGATAACGCCATTTAAAAAATCTTGTTGCCTAGGATTAAGCTTTTTTGGAGATTTTTTTAGTGAAACGGCTTGGTCAAGGCCTAACAGAGGCGCTTAGTCATCATCTAAAAGTGGTGCACCTGGAAAAGAGCTTAAAACCTCTCTTTTTAACTTTTTTTTTTTAGTTTTTTTTTAAAACCAGTAGCTGATAAGTGATAAGATATATTGGTGCTCAAAGTGTCCACAGACAAATGGTCGCTTGCCTCTTGAAATGCCAAAAACACATTTACAGGGGAATCAAAGACATTGTACATGGCATCAAAATGGTCTGTGATAAAACTGTAGCTGCTGCCTTCTCCTGGGCCTCTTGGTTGGGCCAAAAAGCAGCGACTTGTGCAATGGCTTTGATAGGATGGGCAGCAAAGGCACTTGAGTCCGTAAAAGGCTTTGGATGGCTGAAGCATGTCAATAAATGCTGTGGCAATTCGTCACCAGCAGCAGCAAAGGGAGTGAATGCCGCGAAGGAAACAATCGTGGCGAATAAAATGAATATCGTAACGAAAAGCATCATAACTACATTCGATTTGTACGTGAAGCCACAAATTCCTAGTAAGTTTTTAAAATGATAAGAATGTGGATTTGAGAAATTTGTAAGGCCCATGGTAACAGGGGTCCGATCGATCGGCCCGCTTTCAATTCTTCACGACCAAGATGGGCTTTTCACAAGCTTTTTGTATTTTCTAACATTAGGGTATGAGTATTTGTAAATCTACATTTTCAAACTCACTAAGATTAATTTTTCTTCGTTTTTTTGGGAAAAAGCAAATTTTTCCCATTTCATGGGTGGGGGCGGGGGTGGTGGGGAATCCCCCCCCCCCTGCTGGATACGAGCCTGGCCAATGTTCTCAGATGTGCATAGTTCTAAATTTTTCTTATTTCTTGCAATTGGGGTGCATTTTTTTTGTTTAAAAGGGTAACTAGATTCACAAATGTTTATAATTAATTTATTATATTTTTACTTTGATAAAAAACGTGTTATTAATCACTTAAGCCTTGTACATGTTTTTGAACGTTTTTACATACGTTTGGCGCAAAGTCTTAGTTTTGATTTACTAACCTTAATTCTGCTAACACTGATCATATATATGTAGCAGCACTTAATTAGGCTTATTATGAATTGAAACAGTACCGCCAAAATCATTTTAGACATCTTGCTTCAAGACCTAATGCCTGCCTTCTGCCCTGAGTTTAAAAATTGGTGCAAGAACAATCCAAAAATGATGACCGGTTTATGCATAACCGTCAATTCTTGCCTCGACATTTGGACTGATGCCAACAAATATGGCCCTCTTTGCGAAGCAATGGCAGTGCAAAAATGTTCGGTGCAATTGATGGCCTTTGGCGGTAGACAAGCACAAAGCTGGGTGATGGAGAAAGTGATGAAGAAAGTGAACAAGCATATGACCGGGGATGGCTTCTGGGCAAGCTTTGGCAGAGTGAGTTTAATTTTTTTTTTAATTGGAAAAGTTCAATCTTTAATTGGAAATTTGGTGCCGTAGTTGTCTCTGACTTTTATGCTTAATCTATATTTTGGAATATTTAAAGTTAAATTTAGCCAATTTTAACTGGTGATTTGGTGGTTATTAATTATTCAGTTTTTTGTTTTAGTTTTTATTTTTAGAATTAGGTATTTAGGGTGTTACATTTGGAATTAAAAATTTATTTATTTTAATTGTCGATTCTTATGTATGTTCGCTATCATTTCAATTTTATCGATAAAAAAATGGTTTAGGAATTTTGCGCGAAGAGTGCCGGCAATTTATTGAATGCTACTTTACAAATGGGCCTCGACAAATTTGACGAAAAGATCACCAAAAGTCTTATTAAAAATCCCGAATACAGAAAGGTGTACGAATTTGCTGATCGAAAATTGGCCGAAGAGGGAATGTACGTGAAGCTTACTGTCTAATGAATACCGTATTTCCTCTAATAGACGCCCCGGGGCGTCTATTTTTCAGTACCCCCTCGAGGGGGGCGTCAATTAGAAGGGGGGCGTCAAATGGAGGGGGGGGGGGCCCACTACTTGCTCCGTTTCGCATGCTCCTTTTTGCGTGTAATTTTGATTTCTGTGGCTTACTTCCCTTGGAACTAACTCATCCGCGGCCCGACCTAATGTTCGAATTCAGGTCGGGGTTCGAAATAGGTCAAAAAGTAGGTCCTATTCGTGTTCTGCGTCTCAAAAAGCCATAGAAACAAGATTTGAGAATTAGACAAAATTACCTCTAAGTCTAGCTTAGACATAGCCTAGCAAATTTTCCTAAATTTGGGCCCGTAAAATTAAAAATTCATACAAAAAGTTACCCTGCTCTATCGAATGGTATAATTCTGTTCCTGATACCGTCTTTTTAATTCTATTTGATTTTTTTTTAGTCCGGAAGAAGAAACAATTGAAACGTTGAGCGAGGTAAAAAGAAAGTCGCCACAGAAGAAATGGTGGGAATCGGAAACTCTGGAAAGCGACTTTGAAGGAGTTAGACAAAATGGCACGAGCGGAAAGGGGCCGGACGGAAATGGCACAGACAAAAAAGCCACAGACGAAAAGGGCCCGGGAGGAAAAGCCACAGACGAAAGAGGCCCGGACGAAACAGGGCCGGAAACGCAACCTGAGAAAGAAGATACGGCTACGTATACTAGTAATAAAAAAGATGCTTTGGACACATTCCGGCGAGTTGGGGCTGAGTATTTTGTCGGCTTACAAAAATGCTGCGATGCGTATCAAAACGGAGTAAAGCTTGAAAACAGCCGAATGCTTAATCCTTCAAATCGGCAGCGGCAGAACGTAGACAGGTGAAACTACTGAAGGAGTGCCTTGTAGTTTTATTGGGTGACTAAATTAAAAGTATGACCCAAGGATTTTGGACAGAGCCCTGTTTTCAGGTGCACCGGGTGGAGTTCCCCTAAGTCCCCGGCCCGCCTGGTGGTTTGGGACTCTAAACTCGTCAAAAAACATTTGATCAATGCTTGAGATTCGATTCTTGCCAATTTAGCGCTTAAAACACCGGCATTTTTTCCATGAAAATTTTATTAAATTAACTAAGAAAATTCTTACAATTACCGGAGATAATAAATGTAACGAACGCTCAAACTGATGCTTTAAGACTGTTAGCAAATATTTTCCAAACGGAAGTGAAAAACGTCTTGCAAGCGGACGTCATCGTCCAATCAGCATCAACGCGCGTCAGCAGCATACCCGAACCGGCGAAGGGTGCCAATGAACCCAAACCACCGAAGGGTGCCAACGAATCGGAATCAACGGTAAGCCATAGGAGGGAGATAAACAAGAGGGCATGCTTGTGTTTCATAAAATTCATATTTTTTGCACTTGAAAAGTTACAAAAAATAATTTGTTTGAGGTGTCGAGATAGTCAATTATTGGTATTGATTCTGCAATAAATGCATGCCGAAACCCAAATTCTGTTCGAGTTTTTTTTTTGTTCCGTATATAGGGAAGAACAAATGTGTCATGGACGAAGAAAAACCTTATATAGGGCATGAAACCCATTGCGGATCATTTTGGATCTGGGTACCATGGGGGTTCTATTAGAGGAAATATTACCAGAAATTGGTCATTGACCAATTAACCCATCAATTATTTCGTTTCGCTGTATCGTTCAGTATTACACAAAAATACCGGACCGGTATACCAAAAAATATCATGGTATACCGA
This sequence comes from Heterodera carotae, assembly GCA_024500135.1. NCBI lineage: Eukaryota > Metazoa > Nematoda > Chromadorea > Rhabditida > Heteroderidae > Heterodera > Heterodera carotae. The sequence goes on along the minus strand of JAKKIK010000891.1, from coordinate 8,532 downwards.
TTCCTTGTCGAACAATATTTTAAACACAATAAAAAAAAAATTTTTCAATATAATTTTTAAAAATATTTTGAGGCAAAAATTGATTGCTCTTATCATTCAATTGAAATGCGAAAATTTGGTCCAATAATTTTCTTTTTTCAGCCGGATATTAGCCTTCTGGTCGCTAACTCCGTTCGTCGTGTCGAAAATTTGGGCATTCCGAAATATATTTTGAGCGCTAACGCCGTGCACAATACCTTACCATATGCACTTAATTGTGCAACGAACCGTATCATTTCTTCAATTCCACAGGTAAGGCAAAAAAAAAAACACTTTTTTAAGAAAATAAATTCATAGGTAATTTTTATCTTAAATAAATCATTTTCTTTAAAAATTTGGTAATGTATTTATTATAAGCGCAAAATTTTTCTAAATTTTGGCTGATATTCGGTCCACATGGACCATATATTCTAAAATTCCAGACAAAGGTTAAATTTTTTGTCATAACGCGCCTCCAGAAGTAAATTTTATCCCTGTATTCTGGAACTTGTACAGTCTGAATGTACAATTGGTCCGAAAGACGGGCGGCAATTGGAGGGGGGGGGGGGGGGCGGCAATAGAGGGGGGCGGCTATATTTCGATACCCCCTAAGTTAGTCTGGGAGAAGTTTTTTTCAAGCAGTCCGGGGTATTGACAAAATGCAAAAACCTCACACAGTCCAGGAAAAATATTGATATATTGATTCCAAGATAATTGTCAGCCTTATATGTCATCGCTGAAATTCGAGAATATCTTTTTCAGATTTCAACACTTCGGGCCGCTGAGCACTCATGCAATGTTGTAGAACACATAATCTTTGGTTTAAGGGAAAATGTCATTCCTTTGCTTCCCCAGGTAAGGCAAAAAAGTGGGCGCCGGAAAATCAGACTCTGGAAAATTCGACCATTACATTATCACCATACATGCCTCTTCTAAATGTTGGGTTATGTTTCCCGGGTGTCGATTTATCATGAAGTCTGTTCTGCATTTGAATCGAATTTTCCGAAGTCGGGCTTTCCAGTCGGATTTTCAGGGAGCCAAATCCAAGCAACTCCAAAATTTTTGGCTATAAATTTTTTTCAAAGTCAGTGGAATTTAACAGGCTTTGGTATCGTTCGCAAATTATACTCATGATTGATCGGGACCGGTCCCGGCTTTCTAACGGGATTTTCGGTATTCCCTGTTTACGTCCGGGAAAAATCGAGGTCTCGGTCCCGGTTTTATCAGATTTCCTTTGTCCCGACCAACCCTAATCGTGGCGCGCACATTTGATCCAAAAATGCGAGAGTCTAATCAAAAAGCATTGTCACCGCCATCGTACCAATTCCCATCGTTCATTCAGGCCAGGCAGAACGCTATTCGCGGTGCCGACGCCGAATTCGATCTAAAGAGGCTGCTTACGAAGAAGTTTACGGGGCCGATTTATGAACAGCCGATCATCAATTCGAATGGCAAACTTTTTCGTATTTATGACTTTCGCGCAGACAAACAATTCATTGAATGCAAGCCTTGGTATGGGAGTTACTCTGATGGACAGTTTAAAAAAGACTTGCTGCTTCATCGATCGGGGAAGTTCCCAATATCGGTTTGGTGGTACAAGAAACCCGGAATCGGACTGGATTCACATGTGTAAGTTATGTTATGAATAGAAAGAAAGAGACAGAGCGCTTCCGGTTTGAGTGTCGAATGGTCCGCAAGTGTCGAATGGCTCATAACTTTTTTTTTTGTGTGGGTCAATATTGACGAAATTGGTAACAATATAAGCGTCTTAGTTAGACCCAGATATTACTAAGCACAAGATAAGCGATTGAACGAATCTCAAAAAAGCTTTGTCCAAAAAAGTCCCAAAATTGGCCATTTTTTGGATTTTTCATCTTGGTCATTTATTGAAAGTTTTATTTTACTGTTCTATTCGACCGACCTAAATTGGTAAAGTCTAAAAAAAGTTACACTGCTTTCGACACTCGAACCGGTAGCCATAAATCTTTCATTACCTAGGTAAATTAGCTTAAAGTCCAAAAATAGAAAAAGGCCAAAATGGGTGTTGAAAATTAACAAATGAGCGATAAATGCAAAATAAATAATTCATTTGTACAAAAACATGAATATGGACCAAATATGTAGTAAAAATTCGAGGGTTAGGGGTGAATTAATTTAATTAAAAAATATAATTTTTTAAATTTTATCAGATTCAAGGAAGAAATTTTTATGGAGAACTTTTTTGAATTTGGAGAAAGAAAAATCCGATTTTAGGGGTGAATTATTAAAAAAGCAATTCTTTGTTAAGATTTATCACGGAGGAATTCAGCGAAACGATTAACCGATGTCCAAGCAAACCGAAGGCAAGAGCAAATCCGGGAAACAAATCGAGGGCACCGCCCAAGGCAAAAGCAAATTCTGGCAACAAAAAGTCTAGCGCCGTCGTTGGCAAGGAATTTGAATTTAGCGGCAAATGCAAGGCCAAAAACGGAAAAATAAACTTGCCAAAGCTTCTGAAGAAAGGTGACAAAGAACAGATGGTCAAAGCCACTGGCAATTTGGGTAAAGCGGCGCACTTTGTTGGCAAAGCGGTTGGTGTCGCGAGCCAAGTTTCGGTTGCAAACGAGCTGGTAGAAGCCGGGAAGAGAGGCGGATTGAAGGAAGTGGCTGCCGTTGCGGCAGGCATTACTGCGCAAGGGTAAGTGCTTCTGTAGTTTTTTTTTTGTCAGATGCCCCTCTCAGTGTTCAATTTCATTTTTGTGACACTAAATACAAACAATGGTTATTTTTGGCAGATAAGAAATCATAGCAGTATGGATTAAGCTAAAACGCCGCGTTAGTTTCTTCGCCAACCTTTTTGTTAGTGATGCACCCGAAATTTCGGTTTCGGTTTTCGTGTTTTTTTCGGGTTTTTTGGCTTTCGGTTTCGGGTTGCGAGTTTCGGGTTTCCCGAAAGTAAAAACACACCCCCTAATAATTGAGTTTTAGCTCCAATTGAATCTTCAACTGTCGGAAAAATTCCGGTATACATATATAAAAGTGCTTCGAAAAAAAGTCTAGAAAATTGATAAACAATTTTGCGAAAAATTCGAGCAAAAAAAAATTTTTTAAAATAGCAATGAACTGGAAAAATTTTTGGCGTTTCGGTTCCGGTCTTTAGGGTTTTTTTGCTTTCGGTGCATCACTACTTTTTGTAACCGCCGAAAATTTAGTAAAATTTAAACAAAATTTCCTGCCCGAAGGCCGGACTAAAAGTCTATTTTTTTGGTAAAATCGTTTAAACATTTTTCAATTTTCGACGCTTGTCAAAAATGAATGACTGAGTTGACAGCGACCCGGGAAGCCCCTGGGAACATAATACATTATGGGCTTATAAACTACAGAATACGAACCAATTGTGCACGCCGCTAATTAACATTTGCCGTTTATTTTTTCCTTATTTTATTTTTGTGATCATTTTGTAGTGCACTCTTAACGGGCACCACGGGATTTGTGATCGCTGTTCACCCAGGATTAGCGCCAGCTGTTGCTTACCTGGCGGCTTTAGCTCGTGTCAGCTTGCCTTTGCCATCGATAATCTTTGTCACAGGTAAAAAATTGTATTGGTCGTTTTGACTTGGTAGGTATTGTCTGTACACACATTAAAAATGCCAACTCCGCAGTTTTGTGTTTATTTAATAGAAGCCCGGGGGTTCAATTAAAAGGAACAGTTTAGGATAATTTAAGCGATTTTCGGCAGAAAACTAGAGACCAGAAAACCGGACCCACCAATAAATTGATATTATTACAAATATTGGGTCATTAATGAATGAGGTCATGTATTGTTTTATGGGGCTCTATCATTTACGGATTAGCTTCCATTTTGCACGTCGAATTAAGCTCAAAAACACATCTTTTTAGCTTTGTTTTAAGCTTTATTTTAATGCATATTTCGCCATTAAAAATATTTTATGGTTTTTTTAAATCTTCAACAAAATAAAAAATACACCATAAATTATAAGACAAAAACCCTAATTTTCAAGTTGTTTTTGAAATTGAAATTTCTAAAGGTTTAATGCTTAACAATATTTTCTTATCCATGGCTTAAAAAATGTTAGCATTTTGGCTGAAACCATATTTGGAAGTTTATTGATTTATACACCAAAAACCCCTGCTCATTAATTCTGTTTTTTAAGGGTCCAAAACAATGATGTTCTTTGTAGAGATATAGAATACATAATTTAAAAAAAAATAGTGAGAAAATTTCCATTTTCTGAAATGATCCAACCCCTCCCCTCGCATTTTGAACTCATGAAACAGCTCGACATGGATTTATCTTTTTTTTTTCTCTTACAGCGTGTGCTCTTCTTCCGAAAGAGATTTGTGACAGAGTAAAAACTGAGACTGAGCAAGTAGTGCGCAATGTTGTTGAGGCTTTGCTTCCGCCTGTTCCTGCACACGCGGTGCAGCAGGACGACAATGACCCGAATCGACAGTCAACTTCTGGTCAATCCAATCAGCAGCAGCCAGATCAGATAGTGTTGGATGATTTATTGAAAGATTTCGAAGGCTTTTTTTGAATGATTGTTGCGACTTTATCCATTTGAGGCAAAAGCGTCTCGGCAAAATTACGGCGGCGAAATTTTGTTTCGTTCCCAATAATGATCTTAAATATTTTGATATTGTTACATACCTCTATCACATCATTTTTTCGTTAATTTGTGAAGGTCAAATTTTATTGCTAATGTCTTGAGTTGCATTTAGAATTGTTTTAAATATGTTTTAATTAATATGGAATTTTTAATCATTTTAACCTTTTTTGTCAATATGTGTTTGTTTGTCCATGCTTTGCCCATTCCTTCCATGCCCTTTTTGGCATTCGATTTTTTGGATTTGGTTGGAAATTAAAGAAAAAACACCTAGAGATCGACTTTTCGATTATATTTTTTAAAAACATCACTGAAAATAGATTTTTTTAACCAAAAAATTAAAAAGATGAACTCCTATTAAGGAATTAAAACACCTTTTGAGTCTCCAATATTTTTTGTTGGTTTTAAAAAGTGTTGAAAAAATTTATTTTAACTACCTTTTTTGAACTTTTTGATACCTTACGGCGCATTTCAATTATTGGTATTTCAAAAATTAATGGTTTATTAGCATCTGGATGTTTTGCCAGGTCTATACTTTAAAGACCTGGACTCGATCCAATTCAGGGCACGGAATGACAATGCAGGATTTGTTAAAAATTGTCGGTTGAAAAGTAACTCCCCCCCACCCCCCCCCCCCCCCTCCGTTTGAAGCCCCATAATAAAAGCCCCCTCAAAAGGGTATTCAAATAGAATCCACGAAGCTTCTATTAGAGGAAATACGGTATCAAGAATCAAAATCTTTCCCAATATGAAACTCAAAATTTTGCTGTCGTTTTACTATGTAAATTCGCTTTCGGCCCAAAAGGGAATTTTTGAAAAAACATTACTTATTTCAAGAAAAAACTAAATATTATGACCGGTTTTTTAAACCGTACCAGGTTTTGGGGTTTGGCGATCCTATCCCTGCTCTGCCTACTTGAGAAAGCTATTTGACCACTAGCATTGTGATTGGTTGCGAGAATTTTTCGAACCATTTTAACGAGTTTCCTTCTTGCTAATCCGTTGTGTTGGGTTGTCTTCCACTAGAAGTAACAAAAACTTTCTTGTGAAAACATAGGCATTACTCCTCTTTCACGTTTGCCGCCAAAGGCTAACAAATGCATTGGTTTTTTGCACTGCCGGGCATTTGCCCGGTTTTTTTGCCTGATTTTCCGGGGTTTCTTGTTTTCCATTCATTTATTTGAATAAAATTTTTTTCATTTTTGCCTTTATTTGCCTTAAAATGCCACTCTTTTTCAAAAGTTTTCCTGACGGCGCCTACCGGCACCGCCAAACCTGCGTATAAATTCGCTTCGAAAAAACATTTTATTTCAAAAATAGCCATTCAAAATCAGAATTTCCCTTGAAATCCCAAAAATAAGAACAAGGAGCTGAAATGAGAACATTTCTTACAAATAAGAACAATTAAAATTTGTAAGATTTGAACCCTCCAAATCAGAACATTTCTTACAAAATCAGGGCCGAGTTGCGGGTACCGTGAAATTTCTGGTACCGAGCAGCCCTAATACATACTAATGTAAGACTCGCGTTGAAAGTGTTCATTTTTGTTTGGGGCCTTTTTGGCTATAAATTTTTTGAGGAGCGTTCATTCGTTATCTGAGTTTATTCTTATCTAAGTCTAAATAAATAATACGCTCCAGGTTCAAAACTTCGTGGATATCAGTCGAGACGAGACAACTTATGAGTTGATCGCCACTCGGTCCGGAATCAAAATTGTCTTCTAATTTATTTTTAAAAAAGGATATGGGCCACGGTTTTTGAGAAATTGGATGAACACTGAATTTGTGGTCATATCTGCACTAATCAAAATCCTTGGGTTATCCGGTTATGGATTTTCTAGAGATTGGATAAAAACAGACGTCAACCCTACAGATATTTGGAAAAAGCTCAATAAGCAAAAAAGAAAGTGTACAGTCGGTTATCGGCAGTTGTTTTATCTACATTTTTATGACAATAAGAGTAAAAACAAAGCTTTGTTCAATGAAGCAGCAGCCTTCTTGATCATAAATCCATTTTAAAAGAAGCGAATCATTTTTCTGATCAATGATCAGACAAATGCCCTCATCTTCAACTGATCGAACGGAAGAAATCGGCGCTCCAAGCCTTGCAATGTCTTCCGCCCACAAGGGAATAGTTGCTCCACATTTGGTCGAATTTGCACTTAATGAAGTCGAACGAACGACGAGTGTACGAGTGTGCCTCTGTCTTTAATAATATTGTTTAAATTTACATAGTTCGTATTAGTGACGTTCGGGATTAAAAATTTTCCGACTCAAACTCGAGACCGGGAATTGGCCCAGAGACTCGGGACCTAAAAAACCGAGAATTTTGTCGAGTCGGGAACCGAGACTCTCGAACCCCACTGGTTCGTATTATCAACCCCTCCTCCGCTCCCTATGACCAATTTCAATACAGTTCCCAGCAAAACTACCAGCCGCTTTAAATACGGTATAATCCATTGATCAGCAAAATGAGTACCACCTGGTACTCCTTCGCATAATAGCCCCACTCGTTGATTTTGCCCTCGGGTTGGATCTCGTAGGTGCACTTGAACACGCTGCCACACTTCTCGCACTTGAAATCGATCACCACACATTCGTGCGTGTGGTCGTGGAAGCCACGCAAAACAGCGGCGGAAACCAACTCACTAAGACCTGAATACGGTGGCGCAATTTCTTTTGAATATGGGATTGATGATGCTGACCCAGAAAATTCCTTATAATGATTCCCCAGTGCCCGCTGTAATAAAAGATTCCCGAACATTTTAGGTATGATCTCGACTAATCCCTGCAGTGCGTTCCGAATACTTACTCCCCAGAGAATCCCCAAATACTCTTCGTGTAAGGACCCCCAAACTTGTCATGGTTCAAAAAACTCATAAACATCCGTTGGTCTGATTCTAACGAATTCCCTGTGCCATGATTTAACGCGAAATCGCTATACAATAATTGTTTCCAAAATATTACCAAATGTAAGGCCTCCAAGTATCACGCGTGTAGCTTTCAAATCACTTTTGTCCCCCGGCGACATCATCGGCACCTCAATCCATCGAATCCGCTCGGCGTAAAACTGTTCGGGGACACAACAGGCACAAATTTGGACAGGAGTCCATTTGGCGTACAAACGCGGGTTCCATATGTTGCCCTCATCTTTCCCCACTGTCGCGAAGTTCCCGGCGCTAGTAATAAAAAATAAAAATTATAAATCAGAAAATTTTTGAAATTGAAATTTTGTTTTTATTAACCTGATGCTAACATATGTAACAGATATTCAAAGAAAAATAAAACAAAATTGAAATGGAATTTAAGTAGTTTGCAGCTAGGTATCTTAATCCCGCCTCTAAGACGGATTCTTGCAATTGTCAGAAACCCTTTTCCTTACTGAATGGTTCTATCTCCGCCAAAGTGGCTACGCGTGGTAAGGACCGATTCAGCGAGCATCTTGTCTTTACGCAGTTGGGCACCAGTGTGCTTTGCCGTCCCGTTGCCGTCAGCAGGCGGTGTCCCGGACATGTCCAGTCTATGTTGAACGCCGCCATTCATCAGACTGAAAATCGGTTGGTGACGCACGGCTGTCCAGCCCAAGGCCCGCAACTAAAATGGTGACACATGTACAAAAAAAAACAGGTGCCATAATCTAAGACCTAAACGCAAAACCAAACCAATCGCATATTGAATTTCGAAGTGCTTAATTTAAAATAATTGATTTACCTACATAAAAATTGCCATCCCTCCCAGGGATGAAACAGGTGAAGCAGGCCCGTATCCAGGGGGGGGGGGAAAGGGGGAGAATTCCCCCCCCCCCCGAAATGAAAAAAAAAATTTTTTTTTCTCCATTCATGGGACATGATTTTTAAAATTTTAAATGTTAACAAAGGAAATTTGATCCTTTTTTTGACAAAACGCCA
>JAKKIK010000890.1:0-21729 GCA_024500135.1 Heterodera carotae | reverse complement strand
TTAATAAATTTTTTTATCAAAACCAGCTGAATTTTGGGCCTTTTTTTGTGACAAATCTTCTTAACAAGCCCAAAAATTTTCTCAAAAATTTTCCGCTACCCCATCACGTGTTACAATACGCCAGCGCCAAAAAATTAAATTTCCACAGAAAACCGCCTTTTATGCAATTTTGGGGCGAGTTTACTTAACAAAATTCACCTGGAATTGTCAAAACTTTCCTGCCGGCGCCTATCGGCGCCGGCAGGCCCCCCCCCAATTTATATTCTTTGAGTCTAATACGCAAAAAAATGTTAGCAGTGTCGACCCAACCCGAAACCCGATATTTTTCTCAACTCGCACCAATCCTGATTGGCACCGCCTGACCTCCGTTTTTTGCTAATTTTTCTTAAGAACCCCTCTAAATTTTTCAAAATCCGAGACCACCGAACCTGCTTTCTCTCACAAACTTTTTAAATTTTTTCCTCACCTTAGTCATATTCATAAAAAATTTAGTAAATATTTTATTTCTTTGTTTCTTTAGGCATCAATATTCTAAGGAAATTTTTTTTTCCATAAAGTGGTACCAAAGGAATTTTTTTTTTGAAAAACCGAAAAAACCGATAAACCGAAACCGAAAACCGGGGGTCGACCAAAAACCGAAACCGAAAACCGGGGGTCGGAAAACCGGCCTAACCGAAAACCGGGACCCCCGGTTTAAAACCGGCCGTGAACTACCCTAATTTTCAATTATTGATGCTTGTTGCATTTAAAAAAAATTACCTCTAGCCTAGCCTAGGTCTAGCTTTTCGATTTTTCCAAATTTGTGGCAACCCAGCCCTAATATTAACAAAATTTTTTCATTTAATCACCTTTTAAAAATTTGAAACCGTCCCAAATAATTTCGAAATACTAGGCTCTGTTTTTTTTATTTAACTTTCTACTGCTAGCACCCCTATATTTCGTAAGCGTGAAGGTCAACTGAATGCCTTTCATAAGATACCCCAATTTATCTTAGCTTGCAAAACAAAAAAAAAATAATTATAAAAAAATTAAATAGGATGATTTCCGAATAATCAAAATCACCATTTTTCAAAGACTGTACATGCGTTTAAATTTGAGCCAAGATCTCTTCCCCAAAAACGGCTTTCCATGTTGAAAGTGTTCTTGGCTTAATTTTCAAAATGACAGCAATTTCTTTGTCATTTTTCATTGGATTGTTCTGTTTCATTGTCCAATATTGCTTCATCTTTTCCAATTTTTGTTATTTCGTAATCCGTTTCTCGTTTAAGCCCAATTTGTTCTTCCATCTTTTAATTGTTGTTATATGAACTCCGAGCTTCTTCCCAATTTGGGCATAATTTTGGTTCCATTCCTTTCGCGTGTATTTCCTTTTTTGCTTTAATTATTTTTCATTGCATCAAATTGTTCAATGAGTGCAATTTTTGTTGAATCACTACAACTTTTTTGACCCATACCAAATGCTTTAATCCATTCACAAATTTTTCTTCGACTGACACCCAATCTCTTTGCTATTATTGCTTCAATTTTATACCGATGTTTGTCCGAATATTTTCCTGTTTGCTTCAATTTCTCTTTTATTGCATAGAATTTGAGAATTATTTCCCTTTTTTGCTGTTCGTCGTTTTCATATTGATCAGCATTTCGATGTCCTCCAACATATTGATCAGTTAATTCGGCTGCTTGTTCAGGAACAAAATAAGTACTCTGGTCTGATGAATTCTTTCCAAGATTTATTTCGTCATCAAACATTTGGTCAAATTGATGCCGTATTTTTTCATGCCAAATTTCGTCATTATACTTAATTTGATCACCTTTTCCTCGCCCATTTTGGTCCCATCCTTCGCCAAATATTTGATCAAACGATTTGTTCAGTTTTACTTCACCCGCATCAGATTGTTTAATTGAACATTTTGCAATAATGGATACCAACAGCAACAGTTTCAATTTCATATTCTTCTCTAAAATAAAAACGATTTTTTCAATAAATAATTAAATATTTGGCAATTATACATATTTATGCAAAAATATATTCAACCACTTAAAGATTTCCTACAATAATATTGTAAAAAAATCAATTGATTATCGATCATTTTCATTCATATGTTTATGCAACGACGAATTAAAGCGATAGGTTCCACGACACTTCACCGAGGTGGGGCGGATGGTTGATTTTCGAGTGATCAATACGGGAGGGGCGGCGGTGCCGATAGGCGCCGCCGGCGGTAGAAGATGGGGGGAGAAGTGCCAACAAACAATATTGCACATAATGATCAGAATCAAAGAATTGATTTGACTGATCAGCAAAAAAAGAAATAATACGAACATTTCATAAACTAAGGAATAAATAATTACAGACAAAAAGAAAACAAACAGAAAAAGAACGGAAATGGAGTCAAAAATGACATTATAAAAATAAAAAAGTTAGAAGCCCTTTTAGTTTCATATAATTATATTGAATCAAGTAAACGGCATTAACGAGGAAATTTACTGCAATTGGCATATTAAGGTTATTGCAAAAAGATTTTATTTTTTACATTGTTTCAATAAATGAACGGCAAAATTATGCAATTGAATTCTAATGCCAGGGCTTTGATTTAATCAATCATCAAAATTTAAATCAAAAATAAATAATACAAATTATAACCAGAAACTTATAGGTGTGAGGGCGAAAAATGGATGACGAGGAAAACAACCAACCCATGTTATCAGACTTGATAAGGTATAAAAAGAAAGTTCATATTCAACTAAAATTAAATCTGAGCCAAAATCTCTTCCCCAAAAACGGATTTCCATTTTCTTAGTGTGTTTACATTCATTTTCAAAATGTCAGCAATTTGCGAATCACTTTTCTTCGGATAATTCCGTTTTTTTCCAAAAATTGCTTCATATTTTTCAATTTTTATTCATCCGTAATTCGTTTATCGCTTAAGCCCAATTTATTCTGCCATTTATGAATTGTTGTTTTACTGACTCTGAGCTTCTTCCCAATTTGGGCATATTTTGTTCCCATTACTTTTTTGTGTATTTGTTTTTTATTCGGCTGCATCACTAGAGCCCATGTCACAAAACAAAAGGAATATAGGATGAGGTCAAATTATTTTATAATGGCATTAATGAAAAATTTAAAGACAAAAAATAAAGTTAGATTAAATTAAAGAATAAAAAAAACTATAGTTTATATTTACCTTGGTCCTATGTGTTGCGTGATTAAATATTGATCATATTCCTGTCTACAGAAACTTTTCACTAAAGAAATTAAATTCTTAAAAAAGATTTTCTTAAAATTTTGAACGGGCAAAAGAAGCAGCATCAAGGACGGGAGTACATGACGTTTCGCCGACGCCGGTTCGCCGACGGACGTTTTGCCGACGCCGGTTCGCCGACAGACGATTCGCCGATAAGACGAATAGCCGACGGACGATTCGCCGATAGAATGGAAAAATAAAATTTTCAGATATTAAATTTGGCACTAACAAACTCCTTATGTGTGATTAGAATGATGCCAGTGTATCTTTATCGTTAATTAAGGCAAGTATTAGAAATAAATAAAAAATAAGATACCAATTTTACCATTGCACCGAGGCCCGACATTAGGGAGTAAAAAAACTAATGAAAAGCATTGAAAAAATAATTATTTTGCTAATAGTTAGACAATCCAAAAAACTCCATATGCAATTTTTTATTGCTCATTACAATTTCTCATAGTCTAATCAAAATAAGTCCCCATTTTTTTCTGATTTAACTTCATTAAAACTAAGTTAAAATTCTTACAAAAGAAAAATAATTTTAACAATATTAAATAGAACAATGTCCGAATAATCATCATCGCAATCTCAAAAACTGTACATGCAATTAAATCTGAGCAAAGATCTTCTCCTTAAATGGCTTTCCATGTACTTAACGTGTTTACATTAATTTTCAAAATGTCAGCTATTTTTGTGTCACTTTTCTTTGGATTCTTCCGTTTTATTGCCCAATATTGCTTCATCTTTTCCATTTTTTGTTCTTTCGTGTGCCGCTTATCACTTATGCCCAATTTTTTCTTCCAATTTGCAATTGTTGCTTCACTGACTCCGATCTTCTTCCCAATTTCAACATAATTTTGTCGCCATTCCTTTGTTGTATATTTCCTTTTTTGCTTATATTCACTTCTCATTGCTTCGAATTGTTCAATCAGTGCAATTTTTGTCGAATCACTGCAATTAGCAATCCTTTTTTGACCCATGCCAAATTCTTTCTTCCATTCATAAATTTTCTTTTGATTGGTGCCCAATTTTTTCGCTATTTTTCTTTCAAGAATAATCCATTCTTTTGTTGAATGTTTTCTTTTCTGCTTTAATTTCTCTTTTATTGCATAGAATTTGTAAATTATTTCCACTTTTGGCTGCTTCTCGTGCACGTTTTGATCTCTATTTCCCGGATGTTCTCCATCGTTTTGATCAGTTCTAATGCCTTGATCGGTGGAATTTGATCCGACATTTATATTATTCTGATCACTTTCTGAATTCTCCTTTTCGTTTCCGGCATCGTCCAAATTTTCTTCATCAAACATTTGATCAAATTGATGTCGTAATTTTTCATGAATAAATTTGTGATTCTGTTCATTTTCGTTACTTTGTCCTTTTTTATTTTGCGTATTTTTGTCCCATCCTTCGCCAAATATTTGGTCAAATGATTTGGTCAGTTTTATTTGACCCGAATCCGTTTGATCAATTGAGCATTTTACAATAATGGATACAAAGAGTAGTAGTGTCAATTTCATAGTTATTATTTTTCTGAATATTATGCAAATGGCATTTCTTGAAAAAACCAATATTTATTTCTTACCTATATTCAATAGAAAGTCAATGAATTGATCAGATGACAAATAATAATATTTATTCTTAATGGAAATTGCAATTTTGTAATCAATAGAAATTCATCTGATTGCTCATTCAGAGCCTGATTTTTAATCCATCTATTAGTTTGTTGGAAAAACGGCCTAACTGCAAAACGGTGGTCGCGAATCCGGCCAATCGGGAAACAGATGGTATTATTTTGAAAACAATTGAAATAAACTTTTAAGCCAATTGTTTAAAATCGAAATCAAAAACTGTGGATCGAGAAACCGGCCTAACCGAAAAACGAAAGGAACGGCTTTTATGAATCACTTTTATTGGTCCAGAATCCGTCTGATCAATTGAGCATTTGGCAATAATGAATACAAATAGAAATAGTTTTTATTTCATATTTTTTATAAAATAAAAATACTAAGCTTTTTGAAATATATTTTTTTTGTTTCAACGAATATATTTATATGAAAACTCAACCACCTAAATATTTCCTACAATAATGTTGCAAAAAATCAAAACATCACTGATCACTTTCATTAACATATGTATATGTAACGATGAATTTATATATTTATTTGAAAATTATAACAAATATAATTAGAGAGCGGACCCGTACCGGACCTGGCCTCGTACCTTGCCGGATCCATGGTACGGGTACGGCGGCCATTTTTGGAAAACCCGTACTGCCCCGTATTCCGTACTTTTGCCCGGATCCGGTACGGGTGCTTCTCCAAATACTGGTACGGGTATGGCTTTTGGAACCCCCAATACGGAAAGTACAGTACGGTACCCTGCGGGTCTACCCTGCCCCCTAATGATAAAATTTAGAACAAATATTTGTCAAATAAGCAGCGTGTCACGCGCCACATAAGTTAATGCTGCTTAAAGGACAGCGAACACAGCTCTTCTAAAATAAGATTGAAACAAACTTCCAGTGGCATCATTTCAAATTAATTAACGAAGGATTAGGGAGTTAGTACTTAAACTATGAGTTTTGACTATGGTATTTATATTCGTTTGACCTTAGTTTTACATTGAATTTTCATTCTTTGCATTAATTACAATTTATATTTATGTTTGACGTGTTAATGTTGGTTTATTTTTACGCCATTTAAATGAACAAATTGTGCCTTTTGTTTGCTACAATATAAAATTAAAATTTTTTTTAAACTCAAAAAAATCAATGTATTAAAGTTCCATTTATTTGAAAAAAATTTTTCAAAAGAGTGCAACAGACCACGCTGTAATGCAAAATAAAGCATGGAATTTAGTGTAAAAGGTTATTTGAAAAACTTAATATGAGAGCTAAATAATGAAAAGCTTAAAAAAGAATTCATTTAGTAATTAAATATTCAAGGTTTTGCGTCAAGAAATTAATCATAATTAAATAAAGAAATATATACCTTTTTTAAAAGAATTAAACATTTCTAAACAGTGAATAGTTCCATCCATTCATAATAGGATGAAATAATCTATACAACAATATATGGCTTAGTTATCCGAATATGAGTTTGCGGGCTTAGGACAATTTGGGTCATCATTGATATGATTTTGTGATTAAATAAAGAACCAAAATTTAAATGTAAATGTTTTTATAATATAAAATAAAATTTTAATACTAAATGAGGATGTGGAAGGTGCTATATTAAACCTAAACGAACACTTAAACTTTTCACAAAAATTAATTAAATAAAATTATCCGGATTGACAAAAAATATTAATTTATCGGGGATTTATTTTGGCACATATTATATACTCATCGGTTAAGCCATTTGTGGTTCCCGAAGTATTTTTACATAGATAGATACTGTCAAAAAGAAAACTACTGCTTTTAAAAATAAGAAAAAAAAATAAGAGCAGAGAAAATTTTCATTAGGATGATCATTGAATGGAATAAGAAGAGTTACCTAGGTGTCATTGTAAATAAGTTAGATCTTAAAAAGATAATAAAAATAAACAATTATTTTTGTTTATAATTTACCTACCAAAATTAATAAAAAAAAGATAATAAAATAATATTAAGATTACTGGTCCGCGCAAGGAAAAATTGAGAAAAATGTATAAAAGGAGCAAAAAATAGAGAAAAAATAAATGTAGACATAGGCATTCGGTTGTAAACGGTCAAAATTATAAAATTTGAAATATTCATTACTCGAAATATTTATCAATTTTTATTTACTATAATTACGACCATCTATGCCAGCAGCTTAACAAAAAAAAAACAATATCACAACTAAATATTCAATAGTTCAATAATTGAATAAACTTTATTATAAAAAGAATGCAACAGGCCATGATATAATGCAAAAAAATAGCTTTTGGAAGTTCGTGTAAAAGGTTATTTGAAAGACTTAATATTAATGGCAAAATAATGAAAAACCTAAAAAAATTCAATTGCTGATAATTTATTCAAGATTTTACGTAAGAAATAATAAATAAAAATATAAACATTTCCAAAAGTGAATAGTGTGATAATATGATGGAATAATCTATGTATACAACATATGTGGCTTAGTTAACCAATATGAGTTTGAGGGCTTAGGACAATTTTGATTCTTCATTGGTATATTTTTGTGATTTAAATTAAGAATCACAAATTTAAAAGTAAATGTTTTATAATATAATATAAAATTTTTAATAATAATAAAGACGATAGAGATGTTATTAAACTAAACGAATACATAATTCCTTACAAATTTAATTAAATAATAAAAAATATTAAGTTATCCGAATTGTCAAAAATATTAATTGTATGCAGACATGTATTGAAGATAAAATTTTGACATTTGACTTTCGGTCAATACAAATTTACTAATTAAAATAACTCAAAAAAATATATTATCACCAAAATTGATTGTGTGTTTTTAACCAAAAAGAATGCTTCCAAAAAGCTGAAAAGTTCGGGAACTGCACCATGCGTCTTGACTATCATGATAAAATTGATAATATAAGTAAAAAACAATAAAACTCAACAGACAATAGTATTACATTAATTTTTATTGAAAAAACCATGTGAATAAAAATTGATCAGGCCAATATGAGCCAAACATTATCATCCCAATAATCTACAAATAATTATCAGCCAAAATGGCCTACAAATATATCAAGGCAATTTATCGAAGATTTATAAAGTTAAAAGCATTGAAATAAAAAAGGTTAAAAAACTTATAGACAGTACAATTTCTAAAAAATTCAATATTATGTGAATTCGAATAAAACCTAATGAATATCGCAACCTTTAATTATTAAATAAATGTGATGTTAGAAAATTATTAGCATTTGTACTAGGCAACTAAGAAGTGATAATAATATGATAAAGACAACAATTAACTAATTACTATTTTATCGTGTAGACCTACGCATTAAATATTATATTAACAGTGTAAATCATTCGAAAGTGGGGATCATTTACTAACGAAATATCCGGGTAGATGAAATAAATCATTACAAATAATTTGAAGAAAATTGCTTTTGAAGGTTTCTCGGCTTAAGGGTCTCCTCC
The DNA here is from genome assembly GCA_024500135.1 of Heterodera carotae. Classification (NCBI taxonomy): domain Eukaryota; kingdom Metazoa; phylum Nematoda; class Chromadorea; order Rhabditida; family Heteroderidae; genus Heterodera; species Heterodera carotae. The sequence continues at coordinate 13,395 of JAKKIK010000890.1, read as the reverse complement.
GTTTTGAAAAGGCCGGGCGGCAAGTTTATCCATGACCAATTTGCTTTTTAGCTCATTCGAGAGAGAAACTCTTTCTGCGCCGATCTTTTGTGCAAAGTAAAATAGTACTTACCCAAAATTTTGAGAAAATCGAGCTTGTTTTCGCTGGGCAAAAAAAAAAAATATTTTTTCCCCAAATTGCGGTTTTAATAGCTCAGCGGACCCTGGGGCTCAAGCCTCAGCTTAGGCCCTCAGATTTAGAATTCTGCGTTGGGTTCCGCTTAGGCCTCTGCTATTTTCTAAGTTCTGAGCCGGCGAAGTCGACGAGGGGAGCATATCGATTTAATTTTATTATGCTTGATTTTTATGATGAAGCTGTCTCAGTTTTTCGCTAACTTATTTCCGGGGAAAATCTAAAAAAAATGATACTGAATTTTCATATCCGTATAATCCGCGTGGAATTTAAATTTTAAAATTAAAAATGTATGTCTTTTAAATTTGTTAACTTTTGATCAGTACTATCAATTAATTGAATCAATAATTGACATTGGTAAAAATTTGCAACGTATAAATAATTTTTATTTAATAAATAAATTGGCCAATTTATTGATCATTTAACTGATTGATCTGGTTTCCAGTATAAATTTCAATAGTTAAGTCGAAAATTCATGTAAGTTCAACGTTTGGAATAAAATTTTAACGAATAGTTTGAGTAAATTTTATTAAAAAATTAAATAAATTAGCTCATAATTTATTCCAGTAAATCAGCAAGGCTGCCAAAAATTTGCACGAAAAATGGCCTAAATATGCAAATAAGTTAGTGAAATATGCAAAAAAATAAGCATAAAAAGTTGAAAATTAAGGTGAAATTATTAAATTTGCGGTTTTATTACCTTTTTGTTTTAGACTACGTAGAATCCAGAAAAAATATACATTTGCATAGCCATCCCCATTTTTCCCTAGATTTCTTGCTAAGAAATATTAAACGTATTTCTGACTTTATTAGTGGATAAAATTCAATATATTTTTATATACAATAATTACACGTTGCATATTTCTCCTTAAATGAATGAATTTTTTTCTGTGTAAAACATTAATATTATTTTTACTGAACATTTCTATGAATATTAAAGCTCTAATTTTTTTCTTAACAATAAATTTAATATTTCTAAAAAACAAAGTTAAATCGACAAATAACAAAAAACTGATCGGAGTCAGTGAAAGAACAATTAAAAGATGGAAGAACAAATTGGGCTTAAACGAGAAACGGATTACGAAAGAACAAAAATTGGAAAAGATGAGGCAATATTGGGAAATAAAGCGGAAGAATCCAAAGAAAAGTGACAAAGAAATTGCTGGCATTTTGAAAATTAATATAAACACACTAAAAACATGGAAAGCCGTTTTTGAAGAAGAGATTTTGGCTCAGATTTAAATTGACAATCATTGAAATGGTCTGATTATGTTTTTGACATTGTTCTAATCTTTTTTTTAACTATTTAATTCGTTTCTTAATAACAATGTTTCGAACTTTTCGCTTGGCAAAATCACCAATGCTCTCCCTAACTCATAGTTAATAAATTGATTCGGTAAATAATAATTAAATTTCGAGCAAAGCTTTTATTATATATTCATTTACATCCATAATTAGAATTTTTCTTTAGAATCTTTTTTTTTTGGTTTTGAGTCAATCATTTTACCATTGAAGAAAATATTACGTGCTAAAAGTTAGTAATGATATTTATCTTATGCATAAATAAAAATTAAATTTTTTAAATCATTGGGCACTAGTTTATTTAAATAGCATATTCCGTTGCAAAGGCCAATTTACGTCAAACGCATCTTCATAATATTTTTTCTTGCTTTGACATGATTCGTCTTTGTAAATCAATTGGTATTTTAAAATTATTATAATTATATTTTTTTATAAAATTCTATATTTTATTTTGGACAGTTCGTATTTTTGTTATTTTACATCGTTTTGGTGAAAATTTTTTAAATTTCTGATTTAAATTACTTTTTCTTTGTGATGAGTAGGGCTGCGATTTTTAGGCCAAAAAATCGAATAATAGGCACCTAAAAAGGCATTAAAAATGAACCAAAAATGCTGAAATAGGCACAAAAATAGGCGCCTAGGCATTAAGCACAAAAAGTCCAAAATAGGCAAAAATAGACATTATAAAGTTGATCCTATAAGCATCCAACCAAGCTAAAAAATCGTTTTTTTGTGCTTACCTCAACGTTACAAGTGCGCAAAAATTTTAGGCATTTGCCTAAAAATCGCAGCCCTAGTGATGAGATGACATAATCCATTATTGGGTTAATGCTCTTTATAAGGATCTCAAAAGTAATTCTGACAACGATTTTTATAAAAAAAATTTTTTAAATTTTTTTCATCGTTTATCAAGAAAATGCATAACCGTTTAAAAGTATTTTTAAACAATTTAAGATTAGGACACTCTTGTGTGTATTTTGAGATTAAAATCCCTAGTATGTAATATATGGTTTTTGTCATTGATGAAATAAAAGATGGATGCTTTCTATGCATTAAAAATTTTTGCTTCGTAATTAACTTAATAAATAATGTTGCATATCAGGTGCATAATTTCTTGCAAATTGTGACGAAAATATTCTTGCACTGAGAGCTTGTTCTAATGTTTCTCTATTACTTTTTGTGCGACAGCTTCGGTTGGATTCTATTTTCTTAAATAAAAACAATATGAGAAGCCCAAAAAAATCAATATCATATTATATAAATCTTTAATTGCTTAATAACAAATTAAACATTTATAGAGATGCTGTATATATGTTGTACCCGATTTGAAACGAACATTGGTGACAAACATGGAGTAAGACATCTGAAACCCGAAACTAAGTAAGGGATCCGAATCTATACCGAAGTTCGAACAAGTCTGTAAAATTTCAACACTGAACAAACATTTCTCATGGATGCATTTTTCAATTTATTGCCTTTTTGTCAAGGAATTTTTTGCCAAAAACCCAAAAGATGTATAAAAGATATTATAAGCAAATGCGAAATTTTTTTACTAAATAATTGTTATCCGAAAGGAAAAAAACCTGAAAACCGAAGCCAAAATCTCTTCCCTTCACAAAGGCTGCGGGTTGAAAAAAATATCGGGTCGGGTTTCGGGTCGCCAAAAAGACTGGGTTTTGGTTTTTTTGCCAAAAATAATCAGTGACCAATACCCAAGCAAATTCACAACCAAAACTAGAGTACTAAAATTGTATTCAATTAAATTTTACTGTTTTTTTGTCAATGAAATTAGTTACTTTTTTGTTCGCTTTATAGACGGGAGGAATATTTAGGTTATTAAATTATTTGTTATTTCATTTCCAGACCGACCTTTTAACAATCTGTGACTTGAATAAATATGGACTGACTGTAACAAAAATTTTATTTATTTTAAAATTTGAATTTGATACATTTAGTAATTCACTAATCATATTCTATCATTTTGCATTAAGCATGTAATCAATCGTACTTTTGTAAAAATAATTTTAAAACGTTTCGTTGTTTTTGCTTACTGCTTAAATATGGGTTCATATAGAAATTTCTACCTTCGCCTAATAAAGACTTCGGTAGTATTCGAACAATATAATCAGAATTCTTTTATAATCCTGCAATGCAATTTGATTTCTTTTTACGGTTGAGGTTAAATTCTCCGTTTGAAAAGAAGTTTGAAGGGTTTTAATTTTTTATACATTTTTGATCCTAACAAACATTGATTTTTTCATTTATTTTTATTTGTCTTTTTACATTGCTTCGTACTTTTTCGTTTTGCGCCTACACAACAAAATTTAAAAAAAAGGTCAACAAAGGGCGCGCTTAAGGCTTTTAACGCGCGCCGCTATTCTGGCGCGCATAAATTCAACAATCTGAAGCAAAATTTCTTCAAAGGTGTCCACCAGGTATGGAACCGGATGGCAAAAATGAAAGTCCGGAATTCCGGAAAATCCGGAATTTTTTCATTCAAACGATAATTCTTAAAAAATTCCTTGAATTTTGCCTTACTTTTCTAAAAGTATTAATTTTTTGCCTTTTTTAAATAAAATTTTATAGGCGTATATATTAGAGCGGAGGGATTTTTTTATCATTTTTAATAATAATTGTACTAAAATTCAATGTTTTGGGTCAATACTTAGTCAAAAATCGCTTAAAATCCCACCAAACGGAAAAGTATAAAGCGAAATATATTTTAAATTAAAGATACTTTTATTTATTCTTGGAGTTGACTTGATAGAATAGTTGATTCTAGTTTTTTATTTTTCTCTATTCTTGATCCGTTGATTTTAATTTTTAAGCATCCCGTTATTTAACAAATTAATAATTGGAAATGTGTTTTTCGCTCAAATTCGTCATTGGTTGAACGGATGTGCCAATGTTTGTTTTATAAGCATTTCCTTTTATAATAATATATATATTATATTTTGCTCTTTACAATAAACTTCTCTATTTTCCTAATATGGGCTTATAGGGACCTTTAAACCATTTCATTGGTACATTTCTCTTCTAGTTTTTTATTTTTCTCTATTCTTGATCCGTTGATTTTAATTTTTTCCTCTGTACTTTAATTTATTTCCGACATATACTATTGTTGTTTGGGTGTTTACAAAGAGTATGTTTACATTTAGTTTACGAATAAAGACAGAATTCTTCAATTTTCATTTATTTTTACTAGAATAAGCATTTGTAATTTTAGAATAAATTGCTTTAATGCTCACAAATTTTGGATGTTACTCAACTAACGTAACTCAACTAATGAATTACGTTTCTTTATAAGAGTAAGACTTTAATCCATTTTTTAAATTTATACATTAAAAAAAGTTCTTTTTTTTAATTAAATTTTTTTAAATTGAATATTTGATAAGCACCTTAAAAACTAGTCTTCATAAAATTAATTTATAATTCATATAACTGTGCCACATCAATTTTTTTGGTTTTAGTTCATATACCGAATTTGGCTTCCGGTAAATAAAATTTAATTTTTTTTTATTGTTCTGTAAAAGAAAGATTTTTTATCTGAATCCATTAAATTAAGAAATTATATGATGTCTAAAAACAATATAAATTTATTCTATCATTATGAGCCTTTTTCTTTTTATGTTATCGTTTTTTATTATCTCTAAATTGCAACAATAATTAACAAAATTATAAATTTTGGTAAATTAAATTCGCTCATCAATTATTGTGTGGTCGAAGAGGTTCAAGAAATAAATTAATATGATAGTGACAAATATTTTCATAATACTATGGCACTTTAACGGTGTTCATTTTAAGAAGTTAGATAAATAGGAAATTTAAGATATTCCTCGTATTGAGGTCGTTTTCAACGTTGTCAAAGTGACGCCTTTTGTTGTAGCATTTTAATTTATACATAATGTGCCTATTGAAATATTTTTGACTTAGTGAAAGCAAATTTTGTGAAAGATTTATACTATTCCAAATGTTTTAATTGGAATTTAAAAAAACTGTATTTTCGATACTTAAATTATTAATAATTATACTTCAATACATTTACACATTCCTGTGAGAGTATGATAGAATGGTCAAATCTAACACTATCCAAATACAATATTAGTCTAAAAATACCCGCGTATTGTTTAATTAAGCAAAAACATTAACTAATAAAGTTGTCATTTCTTTTTCAAGGATTTCCGAACAATAAAATTTTTGAATACAAAGTAGACAATGCATTATTTTACGCAGCGGTTTTTTTTTGTTTTTATTGAATCCTTTTTTGCTTTCATATTCAATAAAATATTCAAGAAAATAACTAATTGTTGCTTTTTAAATAGTTGAATTATGGATTGAAACTATTTTACTATTATTTCAATTAAAAATAAGGTTCGCCAAATATTTTCTATTTTTAAATTTACATTACTAGTTGGTTATTTTATCTGATAACCATGTATTGTGACCCGTTGTCTTATCAAATCCAAAATTTTGCGTTTGGGCAATTTTTGAAGAAATTTATTTTCGTTTATTACAGGTATTCAGTTATTTTTTATGAAATTATTTTAATATTAAATAATGCACTCATTTAATTTTGTAAATTTGTCCTTTTTACAATAAAAAACATTATTCTTAATTTTTAAATAAATTTTGTTTAATTGAGAAGTCATCGAGTGAATTCACATGTTCATCAAATGAACGCGAACTAATTTAAACATACTTAAAAAGGTACTTTTTACGAAAAATTCTGATGAACTTTAGTAAGTGAAACGAATTTATGCTTTGTTTAAAAATTTATGTTTGCATTTTTTTCACATGTTTAAATCAAATCATTTTAAGTTCTTTTAGTTATAAAGATATAAATTATTAGTTTTATCGTATGTTCACTAAGGTAAATGAAGGAACAATTTTTTCAAGTTCAAATCGCCTTGTGATTGGTCATTGTGTAAATGCATTCATGGCAAGTCAACTATTTAGTTCGATAAAAATAGTAGTAATTATAAGTTTTGCAGATTTTTGTTGACATCAATTGAATTTCTATTAATGGGTTTTGTATGATGATTATTAAATATGTTTTATAACTTCCGCCACTTTTAAACCAATTTAAATATATTTATAAGCATGATTAACATACATTCAGTTTTTCTTTGTTTATTTAGTTCAATTTACTAATCTATATTTTTATTTGAATTTTTATCATCTAATAATGTATTAAATAATTTGATATTATTCATGAAATTATTGAAATAAAATTTAATTTAACTCTATAATTACTTTTTTTAAGTTTTTTCCTGATTAAGGATTTTTACAATAAAATATTCAAGTATCGGCTTCACTTTCTCACCGGTTCATTGAGGTTTGGTGGCTCTAAGTAATTAATCGTCTGTTTTATTATTTGGAAAAATGTCTACCGCTGTGATGTTCCATTATCGATGGAATCTACATTTAAATTCATAAATTATAAACATTTTTAGACATTTGTCGACTGCTAATACATTATAAGACTGTTAATGTCACAGGACTCGACCAATTATAGATCAACTTACTGGGTACTTGCTGAACTTAATTTAATTTCAAACAATATTTTGCGAAAATCTATTTTATACTCAATAAGAATTTTATTTTATTTTAAAAAACTCTAAATTAAATTTAGTCATTTAAATTTGTCCATTTCAGAACAGATAATCAAATTATAAAAATTATTGAATTCTATTTTGCCAATTGAAGAATTTTTATTTTTGAAACAACATAACTTTTCTTTTATCGAAATAAATTTGCTCGATTAATTAAATTTTTATAGGTAATGTGATTTTACTCTATCATTTAATATAAGCGGTAATCAGTTTTTGGCTCCTTGAATATTTTAAATAATATTGCTTGCCTTGGGTTGTGTTTGCGTTTGATTATCATAACTTTATTAGTGTTTTTTATTACGGTATTCTTTTGTTAGTGAATACACATTGCTTACCCAAATTGTTTTGGTGTATTAGGTAAAAAATCATTTAATAATAAAATGTATATATTGGGACGATTACTTGCGTTGAATATCGGTACTGAATTTAATGGTGAGGTTTTCTTGATGCTATTGTTGTCCACAATAGGAACTGAAGTCGTTGCTAGGTCGTTTCTTAAATCCGCCACCAGGGGCGTTTCTTAAATCCGCCACCAGGGGCGTTTCTTAAATCCGCCACCAGGGGCGTTTCTTTTCTTAAATCCGCCACCAGGGGCGTTTCTTAAATCCGCCACCAGGGGCGTTTCTTAAATGCGCCAATAAAATAAAATATAATTTATGCATTAATTTAGACAAATTTTATTTTTTATGTTATGTACTGGCGAAAGAAAAAAGTAAAAATATCTGATAACATAATAAAAACTAATTACTCGTTCGAATTTTTTAAATATTTTATTTGTGCCAAATAACTGTCAGCCAAGATTGACAGTTATTTGGACACATTACGTGTAAATGATGAACAAAAAAAAAACTGGTATTTTAAAGACTTTTGTGTTTAGATTTAGTTGTGTTAGTCAGTTCAAATTTTGTAGAGAACTTTAAAGAACAATGAAAACATTATGGGTTTGCATAATATGATCATTAATGACATACCTTACCACTAATTCAAAATAAATAAATTGACTAGTGTCCACTTACAAATTTATAACCTATAATATAACGTATATATAATATTAACGCATTTGATAGGTGGCGCAATTTAGAAAGGCACTAACAGCAAATTAATGCATATTTGAAAAAAAATATTATATTTTATTTTTTGGCGAATTTAAGAAAGGCCCCAGCACGGTTAAAGTCCATAGTTGGTAATTAGCACGGTAAAATGTTCATGGTGTAAAAGTTTTATTAATATATATTTTGCACTCTTAAATAACAGATTTTGTCAATATATAAGTGGACTTAATCAGATGCGCTGGATTGTCTAACAGTCCTCGAAAACTATAACTTGTTGTTAAAATTATAATGGTTATTTTAAATTCTTTTTTTTTAAATTTTTTTGTTAGATTAAATTTATTAAGCATGTATAATTACATGTGTTGTAGTAATTAAATTTTATCATTTTTGATTTATGATTAAGAACATTATGCTAAGCAGGCATATTAATTTTCTCATAACCATTTTTCAGTGGTGTTTCAATCTTAGACACTTAAATTTATTAATTTATTGCTTTTGCTCTTTTTCAGGTGTAGTATCTTTTGATGATCAAAGGTGATGTAATTTGGGAACTTTATGAACTTATTACAAATTGAACTGACATTAAGAAAGACACAGAAAGTTTCAGACAAATTTATTGTTTTTTTTCAAGTTTTTGATTATGGGTTGCTCTAGCTCTTCAACATTTATTTTTGAATTTTTACATTGATTTATATTACAATAATCGATTTATTTTTGATTTTTAACTTGGGCTTAAACACGATGTCCCATGTTGACGAAGCAGTGCTGAAACTTCAGTCGTCAATTTTTAACTTATTTAAAGTATAGTGAATTTTTGCTTTTATTTATTTTTTATTGTTCTCATTTACTGCTAGAAATCAGGTTTTTCGTAACATTTTTTTTAGATCAATATATTATAATAATGTCTTTTTAATAATTTTTAAGTTGTCTCCGTTTAGAATTTAGATTAGATTCTGACTCTATATTTGATCTAAATTGGGAACATTATTACAAAAACAAGTACAAATAATTCATTAAAATTTAATGTTTTTTAGGCTGAATATGTGTTGTTTTCTGCCATTGTGAAAGATATGTTTATTTTTAAATGCTTTTTAAATTACTTTCTTGCTGAAGCTTTTCAAATGGTAATTTACTGTCAATTTGACAGTGTATACCTAAGTGTTGTATTTTAATTTTGTTACATTTTACGCTTTCAATTAATCGTTCAAATTAAGAAGAAATTGTTCACTTTTTAACGTAGGTATAGATATTTTAAATTCGATTTTGAAATTTTAATGGTTACTTTTCGTTTCTTTCCTCGGGTTGCCTTAATAATCGTACAAAGTTTGGCACTCTCCTCTCTCTATTTAGTTGAACACAAATGGGAATTTGTTGGTGCCATAATGTGAGGGTTGAAAATTTCCAATAAATTTTATGATTTTAAATATATTTTACATTATTTTTGTTGAATAAATTTTGAGCGCAAAATTTCGGAACCATAACACGATATAAAAATGGTTTGTAATAAAAAAATTGAGATGCTCCGTCAGAAAATAATTTTTTTCCTTTTCCTATTCCGTAGTTATTTCATTCGCATAGGTAAACACGATAAGCGAAATTAATTTCACTTACGACTGAAATAAATAAAACGTAATTATAAAAATGACTGTATCACTGATAAATATATCATGTAATAATGCGAGTATAAAGATGTATTTGTTGAAGGCAACGCCAAAATTGTTTGACTATTAAGGTATATTATTTATAAGGTTAAATTTTAATCAAAAATTGATGGTTGTCGCGATTGAGCGACACCGACCAAATTGATCGGTGAAAAGTGTGCCCCCTCCCCCGCCCATTGCGCCCCCTCCCCCGCACATTTCGCTCCCTCCCCCCGATTATTCACGTGTTTTGGCGGACCCCCTCCCATTTCACCGCACAATGCCCCAAAAATGCATTAATCTGCCCCGACTCACCAAAATTGTTGCGTTGTTAAATAAAACTTTTATGTATTAACCACAAATTTTCCTGTTTTCTCTCATATTATTCTGCACACATATTTGTACACAACCATCCATCAAATAAACCAAAAACCACAAATCGGACCACTTTTCCACCCTTAGGGCGCGATCATTATTTTGGACAATCATTTGATACAATTCACACAAAATTGTCCATTCGCAACAAATGCGACTTTTATATTTTGCATTATAATATTTTAATTATTCACATTTTCCGTTGTGATTTTTAAATTGTATTTTTACCAATTCATTTCGCATGTACATTTAAATGTATTTTTAAATGTACCACATTTTGACCCAATGCATTTCCAATCCCAATTTAACCAATTATTGTACCATGATCCAATTTCGGTGGTTTAATTACCCAAGTTTGAGCTCAATAAAAATCGCCCCCTTCTTGTCCATTGTCCGTGTTCGACCCCGTGTGCAAAGTGCCAAATCCCGACCCGACCCGCGTGCACTCGAGCACGTTAAGGATCTGCCTCAAGGCCTGGGACTCTACACGTGGGGAAGTTTTTACTGCCCTCGAAAAGCGGCTTTATCAGATTAAAGGCTTGACTAGGGAGCTTTTATTTAAGAAAACGGTAATTATTTTTGCCTTTAGCACTTTTTGCCGCTCAATCGAGTGCCAATTTGTTCTTAGCATTGGATCGAGTTGTTGAAATGCTTTCTCTCAAATATTTTCAAATTTTCTTTGCAGGTCCATCAGCCTTTACTATTTTTTCGCGGTGAAGCCTGCAGTTTTTTCGCCAACTTATGGAAATTGGTTTATGAACCCATACCAGGAATACAGTATAAAAGTTATTCAATCTATGTTTTGAGGTTCCGGCATTTAATTTAATATGCTTAACCCTCGGCAAATTACCCCCTGTGGCTTAATTATAGGAAAAACGTATGCAAACTTATAATTTTAAGGTCTATGTTGATCCAGTCATTTTATATTATGACGAATTCTTGACCATTGGATTTCCCTTAATTTATGTGATATTTGTTGCTCTTTTTTTGCAAAAACTCACAATAAAACAAAACATCCAACAACTTCAACAACCGATTCACAATACAATGACAACAAACAATAATTTGTTTTTTCATAAGGTAATTAAAAGCTAAAATTAAGAAAACCGTAAAAAAAAATAATTTAAAGGCTTAAAAAAATAAATGAAACAAAATTTAAGGCTCCAGCAGCAGTACCAAATGTTAATCCATCGAATGTTCATTTCGTAAAAATTGTTTCTTATTTTAAAATTAATTTTGAAGAATAAATAAAGAATGTTATTTTACAAAATCTATTTATCAATTTATCATTTGCTTCACTATTTAATTATAGGCTTAATGAAAAATAATAATAAAAAAAAATTAAGGCTCCAGCAGCAGTACCAAATGTTAATTCATCGAGTATTCATTTAGCAAAAATTGTTTGTTTAAATCAATTTAAAAAAAATAAATAATTTTATTTTACAAAACTAATTTACCACTTTATCATTTGCTTCAATAATTAATTAATTACCCCAAAATACCTTTTCTAATGTGAAAATAAACTGCAGGTGTTTGTGCAAGTGGCCGCAATCAATGGGGTCAATGTGACCACTTTTGTGTTTTACGCCGTCATGCAACAGTTGCCAATGAGTAAAGCACTGATCAATATTGGCTTTTATTGCAATTATTTGATGTTTGGTTGGTAATTCTTTTTTTTTTTGGGAATACAATTTGGGAAAGCATATTTTTCTCAACAGGGATTCCGTCCATTGTTTATCTGCTCGTCAATCGAACAATTCGAAATGAATGCCGCAAAATGTTTAAAAAAGTGATCAAATTTTGAAGTGACCTCCAAACACATAAATTAAATGCCAATATTTCTTTAAAAACTAATCAGAAATAATTTATTTGTAATAACAAACCCCGGCAGGCGGACAAATCCATCGGTACGATTTAGGACAAAGCCAAGTGGTAAATTTGCAACATAAAAGAAACATCCAGCTTGGTTCCGAGCGAGCAAGCTTTTTAAGTTAAATATTAGTGATGTTTGAGAGTCTTGGTCCCGGCTCTAGACCCAAATACTAATAAAGTCTCGGCTTATATGCTTCTCGCACTAGAATCCCCGAATTTCGGCATCGAGTCACAGTCTCGGGTCAATCTCGGCTCGGATCATTGATATTCGGGTTCTCGACCTGTTACCGTCCGGTTCTCCACAAAAAAAATCAATAAGTTATTCTGAAGTCTGAATAAAATTTAATTAGAGCTGGACCTCTAGCCTGCGGGATCAGGAATATCGGGGGTTGGGGCCGGTGGTCAGCAGGTTAAGCAAGGATTTAATGGATAATTAAACACTTCCGCCTGAGCGGGATAACGGAGAGGAGATGATTTGGGGTCCCTTTCACGCGTCCGTAATTGGGCCCCGCAGGGCTTTGGAAGGGAAGGGATGTCGAGGCTTGGGTGTACATCCCAGCCGGGGATGAAGCCGCGGATCATCTGCGGACTGACCGATGACTGATGTGACCAACTCTCTTCTGCTGGAAGTCCCATCCCTTTTAAGCGCATTCCTCTCCCGCTTATCAGGCGGGGCGATCTTAGCTGGGACGAAGTCATGGGAACGATGGGAACGGAAGTGGGGGGTCATGGGAGTGGAACGGAAATAGGGATCAAAGGCCGATCCCGGCCTTACACCATTTACCTGCACTTAAAAATGTCGCCATCCTCGACACAAACGCAGATGAGAATGACAATTCTGTTGCAGGGGAAGAGATTGCCGGGTTTTGGGGGTCCGTGCCGGGTTTTTGCCGGGTTTTTGAAGTTGCCGGTTGCCGGGTTTTTGGGTTTTTGGCCGGGTTTCCTGTTTTCCACTCATTTACTTAGGGTGTAACATAAGTTTCCGCACAACTTTTTTTTAAAGAATTTTTTTTTGATATAAATTAAACAAAACACAATCATGACTCGAAATACCCGCCATTATTATCGATAATGAGTTGCCATTTTTCAGGCAAAAGATAAATCCCGTAGACATAGAATTCATGGAGGATGGGGTGAAAATGTAAAAGTTGTCATTTTTTAGGTAGGCACATTTGACGGATGATTCTATGGCCAATAATTGAGATATAGAAACAAACAAATATGGAAGAATAGAGCAAAGTTTGGGCTATAAGAACAAATTAATAAAAAAAATTATCCTTATCAAATGGATTTTTGGAGGATGGTGATTGAAAAAGGCCTCTGAAAATGCCACGTTTCAAGAACATCACAACACTAAAATTTTATACAGT
>JAKKIK010000889.1:0-21742 GCA_024500135.1 Heterodera carotae | reverse complement strand
ATAAGCTAAGAGAAAGAGAGAGAAAGATGGAAATAAGCAAAAGAGAGAGCGAGAGAGAAGGAAGTAAGCAAAGGAGAAAGAGTGAGAGAGAGAGAACGATGAAATAAGCCAAGAGAAAGAGAGAGAAAGATGGGAATAAGCAAAAGATAAAGAGAGAGAAGAGAGACAAATTAAAGATTTGTCGCCCTAGCGGGTTTGCGCCGAAGGCGCAACAACCCGCTAGTTATACCTAATTGTCAAAGGAAAACTATGGTTACCCATAAAATTTTCAAAATAAATTAATTATCGAAACGATTTGAAAATGGCAAAATGATTAAAGTATTAGTATTTACTATTTGTGTCCCCCAATGTACCTAGTGGTAAAGTTGTATTTTTTCAATATGAACTGGTTTGGGATCTAACCTCTCTCTAGTTAAAATATTTAATATCCTTTTAAATTTATAAATTAACAGTCAAATTTTTTCTACGTTTTAAGTATTTTTAAAGCGATTTTATATGCAAAAATTTCAAAAAAATTTTCCCAGCGCTGCATAAAGCACCGCCGGATCAATTCCTCTTAAAGATTTCTGCTTTTTGCTTATTTTGTGTCTTATTTTTGTGAAGCCAAAGAAAATTCCGATTTTGGCTTCTAAAATCTGTCAATTTTTGCATTCAAAAATGAAAATAAGATGTGTAAAAAGACCAAATTTTGTTAACAAATCCAATCATTTTCTTCCAAATTTTCCCCGGCGGCGCCTATCGGCACCGCTAAACTCCACTCAAATAAATTTTGTTTTTTTCAAGCCCTCAAATTGCTCAAAAAATTGTTGGCGGTGAGAAATATGTTGCAAATGCCGAAAATTGCATTAAAAAATGCGAGATTAAGCCTCAAAACAATGTTTTAGAAAAGTTCTTATTTTGGACCCCAAAATCTTATTTTTGACCTCTGATGTTCTTATTTCAAGAAATTTTCGATGCGACCCCTGATTTAAACAGCATTTAATTTATTTTGTAAACTCCAAAATAACCCTTTTTTAGCGGTTTGAGAAAAATTTTAGCGCTTTTTTGACGTTTTTACTGAAAGTACCGATACCGAGTACCGAGTCGGTAAAAGTACAGGGTTTTTTGGGTACCGGTACCGGAACCGAGTACCGGGGTCGAATACCGGAACCGGGACCGAGTACCGGGGTCGAATACCGGAACCGAGACCGAGTTGCGGGTACCGGGAAATTTCTGGTACCGAGCAGCCCTAATCTTTATTAAGAAAATTTAAGAAAAAATTCTTAAAACCCGAACCTGACACCCGAAATTTCGAGTTTTTTGTTGACCAAAAAACAGCATTTAATTTCAACCCGATTCAAGATGCGAAAACTCAGATAATCCATTCTTTAATGCTACCAGATAACCATTAAACCCCCTCTAATAAACCCCCAATCGAGGGGTGTATTTCACAGAATGAACCGCGCCTCCTCTTCTCTTAGAGCTACCTAGCCCCACATCGAAGGGCTATTGAAGCGGCGCCCGGACACGTGGACAGTGGACATTTGGACAGTTGTCATTTGGACAGTGGACAATTGGGCAGTGAGGGACAATTGTACAGAGGTGGACATTTGGACAATGGACAGTTGGACAAAAAATTAAAAAAATACATGAGTTTAAGAGTGAAATTAATGAAAAAAATTTAAAAAATATTTTAAATATGAATCGAAATTTTCTGTCAAAATATTTTTGATCGATCAATCGTCCATTTTTGGCTTAATTAAAAGCCATTGCATACCATATGCCAGATCCTAATAGACAGAAAATTTCGATCTTTTAAAATTCTTTTCTTTAATTTCACTCTTAAACTCATATATTTTTTAAATTTTCTGTCCAACTGTCCAAATGTCCACCTCTGTCCAATTGTCCTTCACTGTCCAAATGTCCACTGTCAAAATGACAACTGTCCAAATGTCAACTGTCCAAGTTTCCAGTCACGATTGAAGCAAGGTAGGATAGGTATTCGAGTCTCCGGGGGGCTCTATTAAAAAATTACTGTAGAACATTTTTGTACAACAAATTCGTCACAGTCACCGTTAAGCAAGCACGACCATGGACAAAGCTTAACATTCATTTTTTTTTGCCATTTCGAAACACTTAACTTACGGAAGAGCGTTGTCTAAAACTAATTGGAAAAAATGGGAGAAAAATGATTCATCGATAAGCAAAATTATGAATTAATAAATGTGCACATTTTTGTTAAAAATTTATGCTTATTCAATTTTCAAGTTGAGGGGGGCGCCGAATTTGTTCAAAAAAAAAGCGCCACGTTTTATATATATTTTTTTGTTTTAAAATCGTTGATCAGAGCAACACAAAGAACTGATTTTTTTTTCTCCAATACATAAATTTTTATTTTATTTGTTTTCTTTTGTTTAAAAATCATTTTTCGGATAAACAACCCCCAAAATTTGGTGATCCAGTAAAAACTTATCTGATCCCTGGCTGCCTAACATCGAAGGCCATGAAAACATTGGAGCGGGGAACCCTTTTTCGAAAAATTGAACCTGAAATCAAAGGCTTTCTTTTAGTCAAAAATCAAAATCACTTAATTTTACAAATTTTTGAAGAAAAACTCGCTCTAATAGAACTTCCAAAGTTTTATTTTAAAAAAAACTCCGGTAGGCCCGGAATTTTTCCAAAAAAAAAAGCCAGGAAATCCGTTCACATTTTTGCCTGTGTAAATTTTTGTCACTAAATTTTTGGGCATAGGCCCCTACCCACCGAAACATTTACCAGCCTCGTCTTGCTAGAGAGCCGCATCTAGGTGTTTGTCTATGACAAAAAAAAAATCAGACTCCGAAAAAATTTCCGTCTGACAAGGATTTTCCACCAGGGTATTATTTCCTAGCCGTGTTGTCCAGTCATTATCCATAATCGATCGATTAATAATGATCACTGTCGTGATCATTAAATTGGCCGCCGTTGCGCTGATCGCTTTCGACGTCTTGGTTCTGCGTCATGCTGGTGTTGTTGTTGTTGTTGCGCAAGATATTGACATTACGCCAAATTACGCTTATTGTGACGAAGGGCCCACGGATTATTACCAAGCATGTCGAATGGCTGTGACACATTGGTCCGCTTCACGCAAGGTATTTGTTCTTATAGTACCTAGGATATTATGTATAAAAAAAACTTGCCATATTTTCACAATCGAACCCCCCCCCCGCCCCCCTATATTAGAACCCCATCCCCTAATAGAAGACTAGCACCGAAATGTATTGAAATTTAAACCCCATGGGTGTTTTGTTTCTGTACCGTATTCCTCTAATAGAAGCTCCGTAGCTCTAACAAGGGGAACTTCTATTACGGGGTGGGGGCTTCTATTAAAAGGGAAATAGGTTGTACTGTAAGAAAATGTTTTTTCCCACACATTTAATCCAGGCAGAACGTGATGGACTTGTTCAATGGTTTGATCTACCACCACCATCTGCTGCACTTGGTCTCAGGAAATTAATTTCAGAATTTTGAAATATTTTTGCCTTGTTATAGTTACAGTTTTTATTTAAGCCCCCCTCCAATTGAAGACCCCCCTTCAAATGAAGGTCCCTAGAGTGTGATAAAAAAAAATAGAATATTCCGAGTCTTCTGTTACAGGAAATACTGTATATGGGAGAAAAAGTCTAGGGGTTGGCTAATTGTATTACAACCCACAACTGAAAAAAGAGGAGGGCTCCCATAGAGGGGGATTTATGTAGGTATTAGATGGGGAAAGGGGGGGACTAATTTAGGTTGAATGATATAATTTTTTTTGCACTAAAAAAATTATTAACCCCCCTCCACAGGCTTGCCAACACATCGACTGCCGACAACGTTGGAACTGCTAAAGCAAATGCCACTGTCTGTGATCTCACAGTGGTACGATTGCACAAGCATTTTGGGATGCTTGTGCAAAAAATTCGGAGGTATCAGAGGCAAAAAAAAAAATTGACCAAAAACCTTAAATTTTTGGCATAATTTTCGGGGAGTTTAAAATAAACAACATTTCCCGCTTTAATAAAGCTAAAAAAAGAGACAGCAAATTAAAATCTTTTGAAAAGTCAGGCAAAATTTTTGAGAAATTATAATAGATTTTTATTGATTTTATTGGTTGAAAAAAATTCCAATTCAGAATCGTCCAGAATCGAACCGGGTTTGGGGTTCGAAATATCAATATTTCCAAAATCCAAGACTTGGTTCGTTGTTCAACGCCCCTGAAAAAAGTCCAAAAAATAAACGATCCTTTCCGATATACTAATGAGGAATAATTTGGCTCGGCGCTATTCGCGCATCACTTTTTCGCACCCCGCGGCGCTGCCCGCTGACGCGGAAAAAAATGCAATCACCGTGCCCGCAGGTACCAGCATTTTGGACATACTGCTTGGCAATTTGGTGTGCCGACTGTCGTCATCCCATAATTTCATTCCTCATCCGTTGGGCGATGGCGTTGCGCGTGCGCGACGCCAAGCCGGCAACGCGCACAACACGCTGGGCCGATGCACACGCATGGAATACCGCATGCTCAGCGATGATCAACGAACACGATTTGTATAAAAGAAAAAAAAATACTGTAAATTCCGAAAAAAAGCTCAACAATTTCCAAGGAGGCTCTATTTTCAGGGGGGCTCTATTTTAGGGGAGGGGGCTCTATCAGGGAAGGGAGGCATTTATTTTTCGGAAAGATAGTAATAAATAATTAAAGGTTCAACATTTTCCAAGGAGGTGAATCGATTTTCAGGGTGGCTGGAGGTCCCTTTCAGTATGGTTCTATTTCAGGGAGGGGGCTCTATTTCAGGGAAGGGGGGGGGGACTTCAGGGAAAGGGGGGGGGGGGCTCTATTTCAAGGAAGGGGGAGAGGGTTTTATTTCAGGGGAGGGGGGCTCTATTTCAGGAGGCTCTATTTGCGGAAGTGTAGGGATTTATTTTCGGAAAGGTCGTATTAAACAAATTAATTAAGAGGGCCAAGATTCCGAAAAAAGAAAGACCAAACTCTAATAATCAACCGTCCTCCATTTTGAAGGCGCAACCCCTCTAATAGACGTCAACCTAATTTTTAAGGGGTTAGTGGAAGAAAAAGAGTTCCATGGATTTGTATATTAAAGGGATCAATACTTTTGCGTAAATTTTGATATTTTTAAATGAGAGAGTGTTTTTGCCAGTCGGGGTCGTTTGGGCGCCGACGTTTGGGCGCCGACGTTTGGGCGCCGCCGGTTGGGCGCCGGGGACGTTTGGGCGCCGCCGGTTGGGCGCCGGGGACGTTTGAGCGACGCCGTTTGGGCGCCAAATTCTTTCCATTGCAATTGAGAAAATGCTTCAAATTATTGTTACACACTTAGAAAAAGAAGATAATATACACTAGAGCCAAAATATTGCGCTAAAAACCAGCCCACACTCGACTACAGCGGCCAGTAGGGCAACCCTTCGCTCGCTCGGGCGCCCCACTACTTGCTCCGTCTTCCCATGCTTCTTTTTGCGTGTAAATTCTGTTATTACGTTGTCCTTGAAAATATTCTCTTTGGCGCCCAAACGTCCGGCACCCAAACGGCGGCGCCCAAACGTCCCGGCGCCCAAGCGGCGGCGCCCAAACTACCCAGTCCCGTTTTTGCAGCATGATGCGCTGTTGCAGCTAAAGCGCGGCTACGGCTCTTATGAATATGACAGACTTTCGGCACTTCATGCCAACCCGGACATGATGCCGGCCGCACACAGCGGCCCAACTTTCCCGCTATGGCACCGGGAATACAATAAACGGTCTCTGTGAAAACAACATACATAGTGATTTCGGTTCGAAAATTGGAGTGAGAGGGCCGGATTTGAACCGCCGCCGGGGCCCCTAACATGGATCCGTCGTCTTAGACATTTAGACCACATCCACCGCTGAGGAGGGTGACTGTCGTTTTGGGGGCCAACTTCCTTGCCAAGATTTTTTGCATGATTCTGGGGTCAAAAGTGGGATTTACAGGATTTTTTCCAGGATTATTTCTCATTACCTATTTTGGTATCTCCATTTTAATGGGGGGGGGGGAGTGCTTTATTAGAGGAGTGGATTTACAATTTAATTAATTCACAGCCTGGAAATTGCTCTTCGTGCCATTGACCCGTCAGTGTGTCTTCCGTTTTGGGACCCAACGATGGACCAGCGACTACCAAATCCTGTTAGGGAGGATAAACTTAATTCAAAAAGGGTGTTTACCGGGGTCAGTAGAGATTAACCCTAAAAAATTTTGGTTGGAGAGTAACCATGTGCAAAAATTTTGATCAAGTCCTGTTAGGGGTCAACATTGTTCGAAATTGCCATTTCAAAAAAAAATGTGCCTAAATTGTGCCATCAATATAAAGGCTGACTCAATTATGTTCTCCGAGCAGTTCATGGGCTCAACAGACCGCAGCAGCAGCTTCGTTAACACTGGATTTTTATCCAATTGGATAACTGTAAGTTAAAATATTTCGGGGGGATAAAAATGGAGGCCTAACAGAAAACCGGGGAGCCTTGGTTCAAATTCAGTTTTTTTACAGATGGGTTTTATTTGAGATTCGGACTAAATACAAAATATTGCCCAATTATTGGTTTATTATAGAAAACCCAATACTATTAGTTTTTTTATTGGTTGGTCAATTTCCTACAAAAACTATTTTTAATTATATTGGTTTTATGAAGCACCAATAAAAACCCCAATATTATTGCTTTTTTTTATTGGTTGGTCAATTTTCTACAAAACTCGCTGGCTATTATTGTTTTGAAAGGGCTTTGAAATGAATCTTGATGAAGGGGGAGGCTTCTAAAGAGGGCGCTCAAAATGCGAGGGGGAATTTTATTTATAGAGGGGGCTTCAAATGGAGGGGGGGGGGAGAGCTTCCTCCTATAATGTAGATGCGCATTTGTCTCGAATTTATGGATGAAATCGTACGACAAAAATTTAATTTGTGCCCTTTTTTTGCACTAGTCTAATGGCAATCCTGTTTCACGTACAATGGGAGCAGACGGAGGACGCCTGATCAGTGAAACTGAGTCGGTTTGAAAAAAAAAATAAATAAATGACACATTTTTTTAAATAAATTAAATTAAATTTGACACATTTTTTTTTAAATAAATTAAATTAAAATTTGACACATTTTTTTAAAAATAAATATTGTTAATTAAGAGTGAACAACGTTATATCAATTCAAGAGATCAATCACATCTTTGCATTCACTGGAGGAGTAAATAATTATTTGACCAATTGTCTTATGCTTTGTATCATTTGTCTTTAAGTTTAGGTTTGAAAGTTTAGTCTTGGACCATTTGTCTCTTAGCCTTAGTCGTGGACAACTTCTTTTTTACTTAGTCTTGAATCAATTGTCTTAAATTTTTTTAGTATTGGATCACTTATCTTAGGCTTAGTCTTAGACCGTAACTTTTTTAAGAGTGGATTAATCGCTTAGCTTCTGCTTAAGCATTGTTTCCTAAACACATTTAGCTTTCTAAAGTGTTACCAAATTCATTGAAATTGGTTGAGTAATAAAAAATTAATATTGTATTTAGTTATAGCTCAAAAACTTGCAAAAAGTGGCGGATTTTCAAAATCTGCCCATTGTTTGCGGAATTTACAAAACTACCTAGCATCTCTTTAATCATTGTCTTAGGCTCATTTTTACTTAGAGCATTAGGCTTAGTCTTGGACCACTTGTCTTAGCTTTAGTCTTGGACCACTTGTCTTAGCTTTAGTCTTGGACCACTTGTCTTAGCTTTAGTCTTGGACCACTTGTCTTAGCTTTAGTCTTGGATCACTTATCTTAGTGCTAACCAATAAAATGTAATAAATCTTGGTAGGACTTGACTTGTAACATTTAAATTTGATCAGAGGAGAAGTCCAAATTGCACAACAAGTCAACAGCCACGGGCAACAGTGTTAGAGTTTGTCCACAACAATGTTCATGTGTGGGTGGGCGGTGATATGGTTTGTCCCAATTTTTTGAAAATATTCTTAATGAGATTTTAAAAATTTTCTTGCGCCCCCAAGAGGTCAAAGGACAACCCTAGTTTACATCCCTCAATTTTCAATTTATATTGAATGTTTTTTCCGAAAATAAAGACATCATTTTTAAGGGTAATAATGAAATACATATATAGGTAGGCTTCCGAGTAGGGTTGTCGGTTTCTGGAAATTTTTAGAAACCGTATTGGTCAGACCGAAACCGGCCGATTCAGTTAACCGAACCTAGGCTTTTTTCGGAAATTGCAATTAAACACAAACAAATTCAGGAGCAGCTTTTCTCATCGCCTCAGGATCCAATCTTCTTTATCTACCATTGCTTCATTGATTATGTGTGTGATTTTATGGGGTTGGAAACCATTCCCTTTTTTGTTCGAAATTTAGAATTTTGTTTGAAAACTCAAATTTTCTAAAATAAAGTCCCCCGGGGGCTCTGTTTTTCAACCCCACGATCCGGAATTCAAGACTTTTGTTTTCGGCATCCGATGCCATCCCAGATCTGTATGTACTATTGGGTACGAGGTAGGGGACCATTGGCAAATGGTCATGACTTATTCTTGAACACCTAGTAAATCGGGAATTACGAAAAGAAAGTATCCCCTGGGTTCGGTTTTTCAACCACCCTCAAAGGGGGCCTTATTTTGGTGCTATGTCATTTGGCCACAAACGTCAATGTGGGCGTTTGGCCACAACCGCCAATATGGGCGTTTGACCACACCCGCCAATGTGGGCGTTTGACCACAACCGCCAATATGGGCGTTTGGCCACACCCGCCAATGTGGGCGTTTGACCACAACCGCCAATATGGGCGTTTGGCCACACCCGCCAATGTCTTTAAAAATAAGCAAATATTCGTTTGTACTTAATAAGCCAAAATAATATAAATATATTTATTATTTATTTAGAAATGTTTATTAAATCTAAAACAATATAAATATGTCTTAGCAATAGGTCAGGTCAATGGGGTATACTTTCAAGAAAACACAATTCCGTTGGCTTTGTAGTAGGGTTCAGCGGGACAAGGTCTGGAAATTCCGGGTTTTTTAGGTCCCGATCCGGGTTGAAAAATTAGTTCTTGGTCCCGGGTTTCACAGGCCCGGCCTCGGTTTTTTGAAAAGTCGTGCCATAGTAAGAGATAGCTGCGTAAAAATCTATGCTATATGGCAAGTCTTTAAGCATTTATTTGATTGGTAATTCATAAGTTTAAAAGCATGCGAATTAACTCATATTAGAAGATAGTTAGTTGATGTGTCAGGCTTCTGGCGAATATTTAAGAGCTGAAAAATGATTAAGTCCCGGCTTTAGACATAGTAAGATTTGCTGCCCTGGTCCCGCTGAACCCCTGTTTAGATGATAATGTGTTGGACAACCTATATTATAATTAACATTTCAAAATAAATAATAAATAAATTTATTTTATTTTGGTTTATTAAGTACAAACCAATATTTGCTTATTTTTAAGGACATTGGCGGGTGTGGCCAAACGCCCATATTGGCGGTTTTGGTCAAACGCCCACATTGGCGGGTGTGGCCAAACGCCCACATTGACGTTTGTGGCCAAATGACTCAGCACGCCTTATTTTAGGGGGGGGGGGGGGCCTTAATGATTGAGCTTATTAGACCTACCACCGTTAAGCTCTGGGAGCAATGGCGCTTACGTCATCAGGACCGTGCACAGCGTGAGACACAATTTCCACCGGATGATCAAATTGTGGCGGTAAAAGTTTCAGGATGGCGTACATCTCAAATTGAACCCAATTACCTAGGCTATGTTTTTCAATTACCCCTCGAGGGTGGGATTTTCTATTCGAGGGTGGGGGGTTCTGTGGAAAAAAACGCAGCAGTTTTTTTTTTTGCCCGAGGGGTCTTTTTGCCATAAAAAGCCACTATTGTAATAACCAATCCGGTCGAAATAAATTCAATAAATAATGTTGCAAGTTATTTTTTTCAAAAATTGGCATTATAAAAGTCATGAAGACAAATTTTCAGTGTCACCGATCATGAATCTACCTAATCTACCAAATGTGTCTTATTCGATCAAAAATTCGGAAAACAATTAATCCAAATGCTCAAAATATCCTTAATTATTTAAGTGATAAATTAATAAATTTTTATGATAGTGCTCCGGCTCGTCCAATTATCGGCTCGACGCGACAATGTATCCATTTACAAATCCAACCGTGCTTAATCGAGGTAACCTCAGCCGGGACTGGGTTATTTCAGGGTTTTCCCGGAACCGAGGTCCTGTTTTTTTTAAATCCGATCTCTATATATATCGTATTTCCTCTATTAGACGCCCCCTTTCTAGTTGACGCCCCCCCTCCATTTGACGCCTCCTTCTAATTGACACCCCCTCCTCGAGGGGGTACTAGAAAATAGGCGCCCGGGGCGTCTATTAGAGGAAATACAGT
Source organism: Heterodera carotae (assembly GCA_024500135.1). Lineage (NCBI taxonomy): Eukaryota > Metazoa > Nematoda > Chromadorea > Rhabditida > Heteroderidae > Heterodera > Heterodera carotae. The sequence continues at coordinate 11,361 of JAKKIK010000889.1, read as the reverse complement.
ATTCATATATTTAAAAATATATTTGTCATTTTTTTTTAGCTGGTCTAAGCAATAATTACACCGATTTTTTGTACACATATGCGCTCAGACCAACGTGTCAACAGGCTGGCGGTTGCAGATCATCGTTAATCCCTATTTTTTTTTGTTTAATTGGACAAAAATTAATTGAGTATTTAATAGATATTGATTGAAAAGATTTAATCAAATAAATTTAAAACGCCCTTATTAATTGACTAAAAATACAAAACTAGCAATTGGGATCGCTTCTTCCCCTGAAATGAAAGATAACCCATTTCAGAGTTCGGTGGAGATAAAGAAAATTATAGAAAATTTTTTCTTCACTTTGTAAATCCAGTCTTGCCCACAGGCTAAACTTTTTTAATTTTAAAATTAAAATTTTGACCATTTTCAATAATTTGTTGTATGTTGAAAGTTTGAAATGCTTCCATAAGCCAATCAAAATTATGGCCTTCCCCACCCCGAAATAGAGCCCCGGGGGGCTTATTTCTGAAAGTACAACATTGTATAAAATGTTTGTTCTTCCAGATATCTTTTTTGTGACACCACGCGGCAACGTACGCCCAGTCCAATATGTTGCGCTAAAATCAGACCCGGCGGCGACTGTTCTTTTTTCGTTGGGAACGGTATTTAGAAAATTACGAATAAGCCTTAAGCTTTTGATTAAGCAGCTTTTTAAAAATCCGCTCTAATTATTTGAGTCAAGATGGCGGATTTGGGAAAAACGTCCCCACAAGGGTACCAAGAAAGGGGCGTATACAGAACAGGGTTGCCGCGGTTTAACCGAAAACCGAACTTTTTGGTGACCCGAAACCCGACCCGAGCGTTTTTCAGCCGAACCGACCCGATATTTTTACCAACCCGACCCGAACTTTTTCCGGCCGACCCGACCCGAAACCCGACCCGAGCGTTTTTCAGCCGACCCGACCCGATATTTTTGCCAACCCGAAACCCGACCCGAACTTTTTCCGGCCGACCCGACCCGATGTTTTTCTCAACCCGCGGCAACCCTGATACAGAACAGGGTTTCCGACGGGGGGCTAAATGAAAATGTCATTTTTAGGGTTTATATAGCCTTCTGCCGGCGACCCTTTCTTTGCTTGACGAATTTTAATGCAATTTGTTAAGAAAATGTTCCAAATTTTTATTTTTTTGTTAGGGGGGGGGGGGCTTTGTACTAAATATACGTTGGGCTTAGTTGGTAATAATGAGAGTTATGGCCCATAAAACAAGGTCAAGAAAGTTTGTGTGTTGAAAACTGAATTTTTGACACCTCGGCTTAAATAAGTTGAGCAGTGCCAACAAGCAGAAATGACCGCTGTATTGGCACATTCATTTTTTTTAGCTGAAGAATCCTGTTACAACTCAACTTGTGTCAATGGCAGATGTGAGCCCAGACAACAACAGCAGCAGCAACAATTCGTGGTAAAAATTACACAATTTGAGCATGTTTTTTTTACCACGGATTTACTTTTTTTACCGCGGATATTTCCAATTTTACCACGACGGTAATTATCAATTTTTCGAGGATATTTTCCCAATTTTAGCGCAGACGATATTTGCCAATTTTACGGCGGATATTTACCAATTTTGTCTCGGATATATACCAATTTTAGTGTAGACAGATTTTTGCCAGTTTTACCGCGGAAATTTGCCAAACCGTACCCCGTTGAGTCCACCGTGGGCACTACAGTATCGCCAACCGTAATGCAGTAGTTCTCCTTCAATAGAGCCCCATGGGTATCTATTTAAAGGGTGGTGTTCTCCCTGTGGATGGGGACCGGCGGGGCCCCGCACAGCCAGCAACGCCAACTCAGCGCGAGTGTTATGACAATGATGTGTGCTGTGTTCATTGGGCCTCAAATGGCACTTGCAGGACAGCGCCACGTTACATGAACACGTGGTGCCCGGGCTCGTGCCGTTTCGACGGCTGCCGACCCTATGCTACCAGTGGTGACACAACGGCTGGTGCTGAATTTTTGGGTTCTCGTCTCTTCACCTTTAAAATCCTCTCATCTTTATTGGGACACTCGTCTCTCTCACCTTTAATCTCCTCTCGTTAGGAGGTTATCGTCTCTCTCGCCCAAATCTCGGCTTCTTTCTTTTTTTGGATACTTCTTATCCAGATTCCGTCCGTCTTTTTTGGGGGGTTCTCGTGGTCTCCCGTTTTTAAACTCCTCTTGTTAGTTTTGGAGGGGTTCTCGTCCCTCTCACCCAAATCTCGTTTCGTCTTTTTCTGTGCTTCTTGTCTCTTTAGGCTTATCTCTCGTCTTTTTGTGGGATTCTCGTCTGCTTGTTTGTTTTTTTTCTGATGGACAAGCACACACCCTTACGGTATCCGCTTACACACAATTTGTCGCCCATTTAGCTTGCAACGATATCCATACGCAGTGCCGTCGTTGGTCATTGTTTTCGGACAACGGGCACAAAGAATGTGACCAGAACCCGCGCTGGATGGCGTGCAATTGTGCCGCGGCATGCCATAAATGTGGATCAACAACGCCGGAACAGTGCGCGTACGTGTTGTTGTTGAAAGGATAAATTTTTAGACGCTTTTGCCAGAATCTAAAAATCCATTGATTTTTTATCCCATTTTTGGCAAATCCAAACAAAAGACTGATCATCACTTTGTTGGTTTTGTCTTCAAATTGATGCCTCAAATGCTTTTAACTGGGCACTTTTAACAAAATCTAAAAATTTTCCCGACCTTTGCCTCACCAAAAATAATAGGTACTCTCCTTCTTTTAACAACAGTGCCCGAACACCGACGGATTACATAATGCCAAGTTATGGAGGTGGTGGCACCACAACAACAGAAAGCATTGATGCCACCATAATTCCGACAGCACCAACCATGGAATATTATACAAATACATCATAGATTATGGGGGAATTATTAATGATGGAAATTAACACAATTACATATAGTACATATTATTTATTATAGGAAATATTACAATACATACAGTATACGCGCATTGAACATTTCAAAAGACAGATAAATACAATAAATGATGGATTGATATTAATGAATCTGTTCGGGATTCCCGTGGTCTCGGGGAATCGGCATTCTGATTGTCCATGCCTTTTTGTCCGGAAGAGTCAGACCTTTTTTGGAGTCCGGAATTCCAGGTTCCGGGCTTTTCGTCTCAGCATCCGGTCACATCCCTGGTAAGAAATTTACAAAAGTCAGGAATGCCCTTGATGACTCAATTTATTAAGTTGTTGAACAAATTGTAGGAAGTGCGAATTTATAATATTGACAAATTTATCAACACTTCATGAATGGGTGGTTAGTAATAATATCACGGTATCATCGGCATTTCGTAGTCCTTCGGAAATACCAATCTTAATGAGACACAATTTTAATTTTTGGCACTTGACCAAGTTTGGCATTGGACAGGCCACCCCCAAAGCTATGCTTGAAAATAGATTCGCTCTACTAAGGCTTTAATTGCTTTTTTCTATTCAGCCTAAGTCGGTTAAGTCTGAAAACGTTCAAGCCCGTATCCAGAAAAAATTTCCGGGGGGGAAATCGGAAAATTTTTTCAAATTTTTGGTTTCAGGGGGGGAATTTTGAAAAAAAATTTCCTTTTGCTGAGGAAAAAGCAAAATTTTCCCATTTTTTCGATTCCCCCCCCCCCCCCTCCCCCCCTGGATACGGGCCTGAAAACGTTATACTGCTTTCGGCACTCTGACCAGTAGCCAGGCAACCACACACCTGCACTTTGGCGATGTGCCAATGCCATTGCATTTGTCGCATGCGTGGGCACAATTCTGGGCCATCCAATGCGAATTCCGTTCGCATTCACTCCCCGCCGTAGTCGTCGCTGTATTATTGCTCATTTTTGTTGGTATCATTTTGGCATTAGACGAGTGCCTTCCACCAGCGGGAGAAAGAAGAGCTTTGTGAAAATGTGCCCAACGGTCGCATTGCGAATGTCGATCATTGCAGTCTGCGTCATTATTTTTTTTGGAAGAATATCCCCGGTTTGAAGCCAATCCAGAGTTTGGACAATAAAAACCAGGGTTACGGTTTGTCTTATTTCGCGGTGGTTAAGTCACCGCCTGATAAAATTCTTATACTAACAGATTTTGTAAAATCCCGACCCCAGGCCGGAATCCCGGTCAAAAAAAGACACCGCGGACCTCTAAACATTAGTATCTATATACCTAAGCCCCTGGGTGATGGATGATGCTACCTCTTTTTTCAATTACTCGGTTGTCCAAGTCTCGGAATTTGGTCTTGCGACATTTTTTAGGCAAAGTCTCGAATAACATCATTCCCCACCCACTTGGGCGTTGTTGTTGTTGTTGGAAGTGGTGCCGCTCCGCTTCCGCCGGATATGGTCGGCATCCGTCAAATCGGCACGCGCCCGGGCACCACGTGTTCATGTAACGCGGTGCTGTCCGGCATGCGCTCGCGGTTGCCCATTGCGCACAGCACTCGTGATTGTCATAGCAAAAGCGTGCCCCGGGCGGTCGAGGCTTCGAATTGAAAATAGTGCCCCAAATTTTAAAAGTCGAATTTTTTTTAATGCATGTTTATACAAATAAGTCTGTGTGTACATAAAGCAACCCTAAGAGACACGCATTCTAATTTTTTTTTAATGGACCCATAAAATTTGAATCTTTGCACCCAAAATTCAAAAATGCACCCTAAAGATTTGGATTAAAATAGTTTCTCTTTTAAATGCGATTTTTAAATTTTATTGGAAATGAAAATAGGTATGTATAAATCCTATAAAATTAATTTGCCCCATCCCAAAATTGGACAATTTGTCCTAAGCCAAAAAATCTGGCGCCTGACGATTACTTAACCAAAAAATGCAAAAATTTATTCTGGCTAAATCCAAAATTTAAATGATTTTAAATATTTTTTTACTGTTGGTGAAGGCGTTGTGGCACCTCCAAAACTGCTGTTCCCTTTGATTGTCGGCACAGTTGCAGCAGCAATTTTGAGAGACTTGTGGTAAAAACAAAACATTTTTAACGCATAAAAATTAAAAAATATCTTTTGTAAAATTTAATTTTAGAAATAAATTACAGTCTGACAAATTCCTTGAACACATTGGGACGCATAACATGGCTCTTCACCTTGATAATTAAAATTTTTTTATAAAAATATGTTTTTCGGTAATCTGATCCTATGCCCTGACTAGGTAGGCTTCGCTTAAAAGCGCGTTAGTTCTTCTGGGCTTACAACAGGGATGAAACCGGATTCCAGATTCTTTTCAAAAATCCGGACTTTTCCGGAATTTTTTAATAATACCCCGGGGGTACTATTAGAGGAAATAGAGAATTTTTCCAAAAATTGGTGGGATTTTAAGTGATTTTTGACTAAATATTGACCCAAAACCTTCATTTTTAGTACAATTATTGATTAAAATAATACTTTTAGAAAAGTAAGGCAAAATTCAAGAAATTTTTTAAGAATTATCGATTTTATTGATTGAAAAAAATTCCGGATTCCGGACTTTTTTTGAGGGGTCCGGAATTCCGGACTTTCATTTTTGCCATCCGGTTTCATCCCTGGCTTACACTACTAGCCCAAAGGTAGGCCAGGGTTGCCGCGGGTCGCGAAAAAAAACAGGTTAGGGTTAGCAAAAAGTTCGGACCGAGTCTCGGGTTGGGTCGACCAAAAAAAGTCCGGGTTGGGTTTTGGTCGCCGGGTTTTGGGTAACGCACGGCAACCCCCTGACTTGGCTAAGCCTAACTAGGGCTTAGGGTCAGTCACACCACCCAAAAAGCATAAAAACAAAAAATGATTGTTTTTAGATGATGACGAAACCAAAAAATTTTTCAACGGTTGTTGAAATATTTGATTTTTCAATTTCTGAATTAATTTAGGGGTTTTTACGATTTCTTATGAAGGTGGAACAATTGCCGCCATGTTTGATTTTGGCACAGCACAACGGTGTTTGCCTGGTTGTATCACAGAACAGATAACTAAATGTTGTTTAATTAATTAAAATGCCGAATTTTGTGCCATTGAATTCATAATTTCTACAATTTCTTAAATTTTCGTTTTTCCTTGGGACGGACACGGATCTTTTTTGTTAAGGCTAATGTCATGTCATAGTCGCGCATTGTCTAGATACGGACGAAACGGATGAAGATTTGTGATTAATTGGACGGATACCGATGGAAACGGATATAAAACGTACGGCACCCGAAGGGAGGGGGGGGGGGGGCGAATTGAGCAAATTTTCCCAAATTTTCTTTCCATTTTGGGGGGTAGGAGGCTCCCCCTCCCCTAGGGGAGTAGTTTTGAACCCGGCATAGTCACGGACACGAATTTTAATATCCCTGTCCGGACATATCCGTAAGGTCCGTGTCCAACTGTATCCGTATAATTTCTCAATATATCCTTATCCATAACAGGTAATCCATGGGTTTTTTAAAAATGCAATTTCCTTATATTTTACGGTGATCCACATTGTCCAGCTGCACGACATGTTGGTCTTGGTGCATATGTGTACAAATTGTCCGTGTATGCATTGCTTAGGCCATCCAAAATAAACAAATTATTTTGTATAGCAAATTTTAATTTTAAAAATTATAGGAATTTAAAATTTTGGAAGATTGTAACTTTTTATTCGTTAAATGCTCAATGGGCTTTTTTACACCCACCTTTATTTAGCACAATCGGATCTTGGAAAGGACGCATCACAGCACTCAAACGGTAGTTTGCTGAGCCCGAACACTGCAAAAGTCAAAATTCAGGGTTTACATATACCGTATTTTCTCTATTTGAAGCCCCCTCCATTTGAAGCCCCTTCCATTTGAAGCCCCCTCCATTTGAAGGCCCCCCTCCATTTAAGCCCCCTCCACTTAAAGGCCCCCCTCCATTTAAGCCCCCTCCATTTGAAGGCCCTCCTACATTTGACGGTTCCCCTAGACGAGGATTGAAAAATAAAAAGGCCGGGGCCTTCAAATAGAGGAATGTTAAAAAGACGATAGATCGACCATCGAGAGGGATCACCGAGACGGTCTCAAGCCCCACATATCCAAATTCATATTAGCCCACCAAAACGCACCGCAACAATTTGTGCGTCAGGAGGAAATTGCGTTTCGCGTTGGCTTCGATTCTGCCATTTTTGTCGCCATAGTTCCCAAATCTGCACAACATCAAACCCATTTTTCGAGTATCGGCACATGAACATTGCAATTAGTGTTGGCCAGGACATAGTCCCAGTTTTTTTACCCGGGACTAGTACCCGGTCCCGGGTTTTCAACCGGGACTCCAGCAGACTAATCCCGGTTTCCCGATTTGGTTGAAAAGCCCCGGTCCCGTTGAACCCTAATCGCAACACTTCGGTATTGTACTATTATATTGCGGTCCCAAGACTGAAAAAAATCGGATGTACACCGAGAATATTCGATGGTAATATTACAGCGAATTATGTTAGCAAAAATTAAAAAAATATATAGGTATAATAATAGTCTTTAAATAATTCTCCCCATAAATTTTGTCGTGACTTTTTTTTTGGCTCACATTTTAATTCTTCTTTTTCAATTTTTTAGGTCTCTCAATGTCTCGTTTTAATAAATATAGTCACATTTTTTGAGACAGTCAAACAACTGTTGATATGTACATAAAAAAATTACCAAGATTGGCATTCCGAATGAAAATTAATTTATTAGTATTTAAAAAATAATGATCTTGAACATACAAAATCCATAAAACTGTGGAGGACGAAAAAGAGTGGATCCTGTGCCGCAGTGCTCAAAGCCAACTGAAAATTATAGACTTCGTTCCATCAAAAACCAATTTCGGTATTAAACTGAATTCATCTTTTTTTAGACCCCCCCCCCCGACTCCAAAAGAGATCACAAATTAGGAAGCCGCAAAATAGGCCGGATTCATCCTCACTCTGATCATGAATATACACCAGGGATGTAACCGAATTCCGTACCCTTTGGGTCAAAGGATAATAACTGAAAACATCAATTTTTGAAAAAATGGTAAAAAAAACTCCATAAATCCGCCCATAAAATTTTACAAAAAAAAAAAAGATAAAGAAATTGATAAGTGAAAGAATTAATGAAATTTTTAGGATTATTGTTTATTGATTGAAAAAGATTTGTGCGGACTTTTTTGGGGTTCAGAATCCGGTTCCGAACTATTTGGTTTGGGCTCCAAAATTTCGGATTGGACTTTTATTAGAGGCAGCCGGTTACACATTCATGGTGTACAATACCCACCACGGGCTTACCATGTCACCGCCTACCCAAGTGTGCACATCGCTGTGAATAATTTCAATGTCGTCCAATGGGTCTTCAATTGGCACTGTGCATTCGCTATTTGAGGGCTTAAAAAACACTTAAATAAATAAACAAGTGGTTTTTTTGTTTGTAAATTAATTAAATAAAATTGAAAAAATAGGGAATTAGTGTAACTCTTTGCGGAAAGGCAAAAATGCGTTCCAAACGTCCGTCCGCGAGTATGGTGTTAATCCTACACAAAACAAAAATTGAAAAATAATTGCTTAAAAACAAAAAAAGGAGGATTAAATTAATTGATTAAATTAAAAAAAATAAAAATTAGGGTATTATTTGAGGAAACCCTATAAGCTTAATTGACTCCATTATTTGAAATATGTAAGCATAACCGACTCTTCTTCTGTCAACAGTTGGCCGTCTGCGTCTGGTGTTCGTTGAATAAAAGTTCCGCTTACCTTGATAAAAAAAATAATAAATCAGTTACCCTATTTCCTCTAATAGAACCCCCCACCTCAATTTTAGTTTATTTGAACCCCCCTCTCATGGAGCATTAAAAAAACTTCCAAATCAGTTACCCTATTTTTTCTAATCGAACCCCCGCTGAATTTTACCATGACCTCTCTCCCTCTGTTTGACCCCCCCCCCATCATGGACCCCCCACCAAACGCTGCATTTGAATCGCCCCTCTTTTAATAGAACCCCACCCCCTCCAACAAGAGGGAGCCCGGAAGATCCGACTCTGAAAAACCCGACTCAAGCAAAAAATCCGAGATCAATAAAAAATCCAACACAAGCAAAAATCCGTCCCGACACCAGGGAAAACCGACATACGCAAAATCGGTACCGAAAATGAGTGTGAGGCAAAATTAAGTTTACAGTGATCCAGTCAGCAAAAGGCCCGTCCACAATTTGGCCATAGTCGTTAGTTTGGCCCATGAACAAATCGCTCCACATAATGGAGTCCAACTTTTGTCAAAAAAAATAATTTTTTTTTAATTTAAAAAGTTTTAAATCAAAGCCAAAACACACGGGATTAGGCAGCCGTCCATCCAATGATGAATCCCAATATGGGATTGCCACTGATGGGTCGATGGCACGTAGAGCAATTTCCAGTCTATTAAATAAATTCCTGAATTTTCACTCTATTTCAACCCCCCCCCGTCCCCCAATGAAAATTGTATCATAAAACTGACATTTATTTTAAAAAAATTCCTACCTAATATCCTACGGTAGAATTAAAAAATTTTGAATATGCTTGTATTTGAACATTTTTGGGGTGGTTTATTTCAATTTTTGACAAAAAAATGGCACATTAAACACACCGACCGTTTCAAATATTCGCGATGCCATGGCAAGAATGTTGGTCCGGCATGCGCGGATGGCATCAATTTTGGGTCCGAATGGAGTGACGAAAGACGATCATATTCATAGGAGCCGAAGCCGCGCTTCAGCTGCTGTAGGGCTGCATGCTTAACAAATTTTTTAATCATTTTTTAGCAATTAGGTACGGTAATATAATTTTTTTTTGCTATTAAAACCAACCCCCTTCCCTCCAGTTGAACCCCCCCCCCCCCCCCCCTCATACCAGTTGAAAACACGCACGGAATAAAAAAGGTTTTCATACCTTTATTTGTTTTTTTATCCATCAAATCCTTCACTACCCAACGGCGGATAATGGGGGGGGGGGTTCAAATAAAAGGTGAGGGGATGTTCTATTAGAGGAAACACGGTAACCCAAGAACAAATTGTAAAATTGATTGATTATATTTGCATGTTTAAATTGCGCACAAATCTGGATCGTTGGTCATCACTGAGCATACGGTATTCCATGCGCAACGCTTTGCCGCCACTTCCGATTGCCGAGGCATAATCAATAGAACGAGAAGCACACTGCTGGACAGGTGGTGGTCCCATGGAGACACCTGCTGTAGCGCCAATTTATACTTGTGTGTACTGTATTTTCATATGTTGGAGCCCCCAGGGACTCTATTTTTAAAACCTTTCTCAAAAAGACGGGCTAAATTAGATGGGGGGGGGGGGGGATTATGAGGGTAGAATTAGGTATGGATTGTGAGGGGGTTGAATTAAGGGAGATGTATTAGGGATAGGGGTAGTGAACGGCGGGGGGATTTGTTATGGTGGATTTAATTTACGTATTTAGGTTATTATTCAAGATCACTTCTGGATGAGGGTGTCTTCATTTGGGTTGACAGGATAAAAGCGGGACCTTTTGAACTGCCCTACCAAAGCCCAAAAATTTCTTGACCATCATCACCTCGAGAAAAAACTTTCTTTTTCACCAAATTTCTATCTTTTTGGAAAATTTTTGACCGGCGGGACCTCGGCTTTAATATAGAAAAATCCGTTATTTTTAAATGAGTAAATGACCGCCAAAGTATGGGCATAAGCAGCTGATGTTCATGCATGCGTATCGTTCGTCCATCACTTTTGGGGGCGGTTGTGATGCAAGCTCAGCGCGTGTGGCGGCTCGATAGGTGGGCAAACCTTGAACCAAAAATTGGCATTTACAGGGCAATTTTTGGACATCCGGGAACAGGGTTACGTTGTTTCGCCGGGACATTCAGCATAAAACATGAGGTGTTGAAAAAGCGGCCAATTTGCCCGGGAATTCCAGGGTTTCGCGATATTTTTTTTTGCGTTAAAAAAAAGGGTTTCTAACCCTTCGTCGAATTTCTCCGTGTCTACTCCCGGAAAAATATTTATTTACATATTTATTTAATAATTATTATAAAAAAAAAATTATTTAAATAAATTTGAAATACTAATAAATGATTAATACGAAATTTAATTAAATGCCAACAGTTACATATAATATCCCAGTGGGGGAGGGAGGGGAGGGGCTTCAAATGGAGTGGCGGGGTATTTAAATAGAGGAAATTCGGGACATTTTAAATAAAAGTCAAGAAATGCGGAGCTAAATTTGAACTTTTTTTTCTTTTGGATTTAAATTTTATACCGTATTTTCTCTAATTGAAGCCCCCCTCCCTTTGAAGCCCCCTCCCAATAGAAGCCCCCCCCTCGGAGGAGGATTGAACAATAGAAGCCCCCCCTCCCTTTGAAGCCCCCCTCTAATAGAAGCCCCCCCTTCTCTAAGGG
>JAKKIK010000888.1:0-21746 GCA_024500135.1 Heterodera carotae | reverse complement strand
AGCGCACACTCGACTACGGCGGCCAGTAGGTGGGGCGCCGCTCGCTCGGGCGCCCCACTACTTGCTCCGTCTTCGCATGCTCCTTTTTGCGTGTACTTTTGAATTTGTGCGAAATGGCTTCGGATCGAGTTCTAACTGGTTTATATCGATTTGTCTCTCATCGAGATCTGTCGATTGGTACCAAATTTGATATTAAAATCTTATTAAGGATATAATGCCAATGTTCGAATTCGGGTCCGGGATTCGAAATTAGGGAAAACGAAGGTCATATTCATAATCAGCGCCCTCAATTACCCTAGAAACGACTTTTTCTGTTGATTTTTTAAAATTCAAAATTTTGGCCCCAAAACGGAAAAGTACCGCCTAATTTAGCGGTACACTCTTATGGAGAGTCTCTAATCTAGGGGGGGGGGACTCTGATTGAGGTGGCGGGGTCTAATTTAGGAGGGACTCTAATGGGGGGGGGGCTACAATTAGGTCGTGCTCTTTTACTTGGCTTATCTTTCACTGCCTTAATTTTGTATTCCGCAAAAAGTTCATTTTTAGATTTTAAAATATAATTGTTAATCCCAAAAAGTTCAATGACCAGACGGGCGGCGCTGCCTACGGATACGGTGGTCAACAGGGGTACAGTATTGGAGGCGGAGGAGGGGCGGGAGGCGGCGGTTATGGTAGTGCTGGAGGCGGCCAAATGCCGATGTCACCCTATTCAACCTATCTGGAGAAACAGATCAACACATATCCGTACGAGAGCAATTTATTTTTACAACCTTGCTCAACAGCGGGGCTCTATTTTAGGGAGGGGCGGAGGGAGCCCATTTTATGGGGATCTTTTTTTTGGAGGGGGGGGGAGGTTTCTATTTTTGCAGGCTCTGTTTTAGGATGGGATTCTATTTTATTGGGTGCTCTATTTAGGGGGGTAGGTGTGGATCTATTTTACGGGTTTTACTTAAGGGCTATATTTAGGGGGGGGGGGGGTATATTTGAGGGATGGGTTTCTATTTAAGGTGCTCTACTTTCGGAAATCCGTTAATCACTTTCATCCGTTCATTAGCATAATGATCTACACCCTCTCGGAGTGCATTCCATGCCAACGTGCCAAACATTTGTTGGCTGTCCATTATCCGGATGTTCGTGCCCACTACTTGGACCTGTCCGGCACCGAGGCGTGGCAGCAACAGTTGCAAATTGACCTCCAATATTTGACCGGGGTCAGTCGGGCGGAGGCATGGAATAAGAAAAGGCACCAGGGAGATATGGGATTTACGGATTAGTGGCTAAGCCCCCCTACCCAGTCTTCCGGGCACAATTATGTCGGGGTGATCAATGTCGGGGACCGGAGTCATCTTGTTGGGTAGTCGAGGTCATCAAATAAAGTCGGGGTCATCAAACACGGGATCGGATCATCAAAGTCGAGGCGCCTAATCAGGATGAACTGCCGACTGGAGGACAAGAATTCATGGCTCAACTCTAAGGAAATTTTGTTAGGATTAAGCCCTACCCCTGCGGGGGCGGTGGGTTGAGCCTTAACAAAATTTTACCAATCCATTGTCTTGTTTAGCCAATTAATCTTTTGGACTTAAAATACAAAATTTGACGCTGATTCTCAAAATTTCAATTGCTTAACCAATAAATTCCCCCTTTTTCCAGGCCATCACTTTCCCATACATTTTCGTTTGTGGCCAATATATTGGAGGTTGTTTGATTAAATTTATTTTAAAATTATTGTTTATTAATTTTTAACAGGCGCTACTGAACTGTTTGAACTTCACGAAAGTGGTCAATTGCGGCGAATGGTTGCGCAATGTTTGAAGGCGGCACCGCCAAAGTGAATAAAGAAAAGGAATTTGAATGGGATTTGAATTGCGTACGCGCTGTTGTTAAATTATTTGAGCATACTTGTATATTTGGGATTATGTTTTACAGCATGAATTCAGTTCATTTGGTTGGTCAGATCAGTGATTTAAATCCGCATAATTAAAAATTATTTTCTACGCTTTGAATACATAGTGAGTTAGGTCACCAATTCATAATGTACGCTGATTGGAGTTTATAATTGTGTTTGTGGACAATAAAAAGACAATTAAACAAATAATCATAAGCAAATGGTCAGCTTCTTGTGCCTATACAAATAGAGAATTTCCTCCAATGCTTCCGCATCTTTCGCAATCGGACTGCGCTGAATCACCCGCAGCCTGCCCATAGAGTCAATGCATCGAAGTGCCAATCGCTCACGAGTGTACAAATTGTCCACTTCAAATGGCTCCACGGAAACATTGGAACGAAGGACAATGATAAAGTTGACGGAAGTGGTGGCATTGAGAAATGTCTGGAAAATTTGAGAAAAATTGCTATAAAAAAGGCATAGTTATTGCGCACTCCTTCCAAAAGTTTCTCAGGCTTTGCTTTAAAGCCCTCCGTGTCGCTTCTATACCCTTTGCATGAAATTTCATGAAAATAGGCACATAAGAAATAGATAAATGGACCAACTTTACATTAAAAATTAAATGGACGCGTAAAATTCAATGGGACGCTAATTGTCATGGGACGCGTAAAACCGACCAGAGCCAAAAAAAAATGTTTAATTTGACCAAAAGCCTAACCTCCTTTAGCTGATCCATCCAATCAAATTTTTTTGCAGTATAGGAAAGCTCTAACACTTTCGGACGTCCATCGGCGCGCGGTGTGTGCAACCATTTGCACAATGCTTGGCCAACGGATGTGCCGTCGATGTCATCGGGTGGGAAGGCGAGCTGAGGTGAGGCATAGATTGATCGGAGATTGGAACAGTCGCGCAGAATTGTTGTTGAGGTGTGAGTGCGAAAATGGGCCAATTGGTCGTCGATCAAACACATTTCGCTGATCCCGGTGACATTCAGCAGAGGCCAAATCTCAGTGGCGAAAATGCTCCAACGGTGTTTCGGAGACAGCAGTAAATCCAAAGTGATGTCCGATTCGAAAAGGCGGCGAATGCGACAGAGAAAGGCAATGACATTGTCGTCAATGTAACTGTAAAAATTGATTAGACAGAGATGCTTAACTTATTTATTGAAGAAGCTGGCTTGACAAAATTCACCTGATTGAAAGCCGCTCAAATCCGACGATATTGCGGGGGAGCGGTTCCTCCGGGAATGGCAATGGTTCTTTCTTCGCTCTGACGGAGTGTTTGACAATTTCTGCGCCATTGATGTTCAGACTAATTATCAATTTTCCAAGTGTCCATTTCCTCGTCTTGAAATGCTCGTCCACCAAAGTGTCGAAGTGATAAGAATGCGGCACCAATTCAAGCCCAACTTTCGCATGGCCAACCCAATGAAACACATCCAACCAAATGTCGTTGCAAATGTTTCTAAAAACTTTTATAATGAAACAATTTTAAATGAAATACCGAAATTTGCTTACACATTCTTCAAATTTTGTTGCGCTTCGCGGGGATGGTCCGACATAATATTTTTGTTGAGAATTGGGCAATCGGCTTTTTTGACCTTCGGCTAAATACAAAGTGCCAGATTATATCACATTTAAAAAATTTTTAAGCCCAAAGGCAGGAATTTTTCGACCTGAACTCAAATTTTCAAGTGCCCTACCCTGAACCCAAGTCGGAACTTTTCCCGACCCGCCGGAACACCCCGGTGTGTACTTGAGTGCGGTTTAAATGCATGCCATTTTAGCAACATAACGCCAAATTCTGATCGATTCCATTTTTTGATCACCTGCATTAGAGTTCAGTCCTCCAATTTTTAATTGTCCACAGTTTCGCCAATTCACACGCAAAAATTTCGGCTGGCTCACAAATCAGACCACAAAAAAAAAGAGAAAATTTTTACTTTTTTTTTTTTGATGTCGCAAACCGTAACCCCAACCATTTTGAAAATCTCGATCTCCCTTTATGTACATACATATTTGGAAAAATTGTTTTTTTTTCGCTTCAAACAAAATAATATACAAATGAAAATGAAAACAGAAAAGCGAGAGAGAGAGAACAAATACATAACGTCGTTTTTTAGGTTAGTCGGGATTTTGTCATCTCTTCTTTAGCGCCGAGGACGGGTTCCGTCCGGTGCAACCGCGTTGCCGTTGCTTACGGACCTTCATTTTGCAGCCGACGAGCTGAAAATAGAAATTTTTTTAAATTTGTTTTCTGTTAAACAAATTACATCAAATGTTACAAATTACCCTAAAAATGATGTTAATCACGCGCCATTTTTCCCTTCGCATCAATGCTTCACTCTCCAAATTGGCCCATTGTTGCGCATCTCTCACAAGCGGACCACGCGCGAGCAGGAGACAATCGCTTCGAAGTGCCAATCGCTCACGAGTGTACAAATTGTCCAATTCAAATGGCTCCACGGAAACATTGGAACGAAAGACAATGATAAAGCTGACGGAAGTGGTGGCATTGAGAAATGTCTGAAGAATTTGAGAAAAATTAATGCAAAAAAATGGGTTTAATTTGACCAAAAGCCTAACCTCTTTTAGCTGATCCATCCAATCTGCAGGATAGGAAAGCTCTAACACTTTCGGACGTCCATCGGCGCGCGGTGTGTGCAACCATTTGCACAATGCTTGGCCAACGGATGTGCCGTTGATGTCGTCGTCGGCGGGTGGAAAGGCGATCAGAGTTGAGGTAAAGATTGATCGGAGATTGGAACAGTCGCGCAGAATTGTTGCTGAGGTGTGAGTGCGCAAATGGGCCAATCGGCCGTTGTCTAAACGCATTTTGCTGATCCCGGAGACATTGAGCAGTGGCCAAATCTCAGTGGTAAAAGTGCTCCAACGAAGATTTGATTGTGGCGAAGATTGCCCCAAATCCAAAGTGATGTCTGACTCGAAAAGGCGGCGAATGCGACGGAGAAAGGCAATGACATTTTGGTCGATGTGCCTGTAATAAACAGTTAGTTGGACAGAGATGATTGAATTGGAGATGGCTTAAAAAAACTCACTTGATTGAAAGCAGCCCGAATCCGACGATATTGGGCGGAAGCGGTTCCTCAGGGAATGGCAAATGTTCATGTTCCGCTTCGCTGTTGTATTTGACTATTTCGGCGCCATTGTTGTTCCGATTACGTTGAATTTCCAAATGTCCAAGTGCCCATTTCCTTGTCTTGAAATGCTCGTCCACCAAAGTGTCGAAGTGATCAGAAAGCAGCGCCAATTTCTGCCCAACTTTTGCATGGCCAACCCAATGAAACACATCCAACCAAATGTCGTTGCAAATACTCCTGAAATCACTTTAATAAAAAATAAATTTTAGATGAAATTTGCTTACAAATTCTTCAAATTTCGTTGCGCCTCGCGCGGATGGTCCGACATAATAATTTTTGTTGAGAATTGGGCAATCGGCGTTTGAAGTGACGGATTAATTTAAATTGATAGAACAATGAAAACAAAAGCTATGATCCAGTGCATTTTTATAGACGGTGAATGATCCATTTGAGTGCGGTTTAAATGCATATCATTTTATCAACATAACGCCAAATTTTCTTACATATTAGCTTCGTGCGGCGGTCACCAAGTGTGTCACACGAATTTAGCTGCTAAAAAATGGCATAATGCTGCTTATGTGTGTGCCTTCCGTTGTTTCTGGTTGCTAAATTGAGCTAGACTATGGGAAAAAAACTATTTGCGAGACATTTTTAATTGTAAAACGTTTTTTCATCATTTAAGAGGAGTCATTTCCCTAAGCCAATATAAGAGCACAGTTAAAAATGGCACAACAGCAAGCGATAACAAAGAAGCGTAAAGCGGTGCAGGATGGCATTTTCAAAGCCGAATTGAACAACTTTCTCATGAAGGTTTGTTTTTTTGGGGGGATTTTAGTAGAAAAACCTATTTTAGGGTGGTATAGCCACTTCCGAACAAACAAATCCTGTTCTTTGTAGGAGTTGGCTGAGGATGGTTATTCGGGCGTCGAGGTGCGCCGCGCTCCGTCTCGTACCGAGGTGATCATCATGGCGACGCGTACACAGAGCGTGCTTGGCGAGCGCGGCAAACGCATCCGCGAACTGACTGCTCTCGTGCAGAAGCGTTTCGGCTATTCCGCTGGACAAATTGAGGTTTGCATTTTCCGAATTTTACACATGCTGCTGAACTCGAATTCATCCGCTAGACCCAATTTCGAACTCATAAATCAAACAAAGAATTAAAATTAAACGGAAACACTGGTTTTTTATTGCCATTTTGGAAATAATTTTTAAAATTAAAGGAGGATCAGCTAATTCGGGTTCTTCTCTTTCAAGAGGCTATGAACCATCACATTTTTTTTTTTTGCAGCTATATGCGGAAAAGGTGTCTAGCCGTGGACTTTGCGCGGTGGCCCAATGCGAATCGTTGCGCTACAAGGTACGGAGGACAAATGAATTTATGGGAAAATGATATGCAATTTGGCGAATATTTTCGATAGGACTCTCTAATTTTTTTTGTTTTAAACAGTTGGTCGGTGGACTTGCTGTGCGTCGCGCGTGCTACGGCGTGTTGCGCTTTATCATGGAAAGTGCGGCGCGCGGGTGCGAAATAGTTGTCAGCGGCAAACTGCGTGGTCAACGTGCAAAGGCAATGAAATTTGTGGACGGTGTGATGATCCATTCAGGCCACCCGGTCACCGAGTACATCCAGGAAGCTGTCCGCCATGTGCAAATGCGACAGGGTTGGTGCACCGGGGGCAGTTAGGCACTAGCTCCCACTGGGGTACATCGACTTTCGATACGGGAATCGAATTCAGACAAATGACTCAAATTCTCTGGGCTCAATTTCGAATTTGGATATATAGTAAAAAACATGCAGAATCCGTAGTCATAATCCACTTTTTCTGATATTGGTTTTAAAACCTTTGTAAACATAGAATCTAACTTTTTTTTTGACAATGGTTCGTCTATTTTATTTATGTTATTTTCCAGGAGTTTTGGGCATCAAAGTGAAGATTATGTTGCCGCATGACCCGAAGGGACAGCAGGGACCGCGCAATCCGCTGCCCGACCACATCCAGGTATGAACGAACGGTTTGTTTATTCAATATCCGGGATTTCTTGGCCTCGCTCAGTTCGGGTGACCCTTTGGTTCCACCACACTTTTGATCAGAGGATTAGGCACTGAGTTTTGGGTTTACGAAGAAAAATTCCTAATTTAATTTTTGTTTTTTCTTCCATTTACCAAGAATTGTCTATAATATTTTTGTCTGTAGGTAAAAGAACCGCCTATTGACGTTGCGCCCACCACGCCGTACTCGGAGCATCGCGAACAGATGCCAATCGGTGTGCCGCCCCAGCAGGGGGCGCCGCCGTCGCAGCACCAACCGCCGTTGCCGCCGCCGTCGTCGATGGGCAGCGTCGGAGTTGGCAGTCAAGTTGCACCGCCTCAGCACTTTTGATGTGATCGCTAATGAGAGGGTTGAGTTGCTGAAAATTGATGATTAAAAATGAGATCATGACACACAAAATTGTTCTTTTTTTTTGCGCGCTCGTATTTTGTTCTGTTAAAAATATTGTTGTTGCTGTTTGATGGAATGAGACTTTTTTGTTTTGTTTTTTGGTTCTTTGTGGGGTTATGGCATCGTATGGGCGGCCTACGTTTCGCAAATTGTCGTTGTTGTTCAAAAATTACTCGTAATTTTGGACCATTTTTTGTCACAGAATTTGAAGGGCAATGAGTGGTGGCATTTATGGCGGAGGTAAATGGAGAATTGGGGGCACGATTGTTGTGCCTTGTTTGCTTATTTGCACACGCTCGTTTTTTAGATGATGTCGGCGCTTTGGTATTTGACCCCGGTTCGCACAGGTGAGGACGGAAACTAAATTCATTTGTAGAGGCCGGACGGGTCCCCGGCGTGGATTTTCCACATCCCCGGTCAAAGTTAATCCTCCGTTTTCCATTCATTTGCCTTCGGACTCAATTTGACACGCCCAGTTGGGCGGAAGCAATCTCAATCATTTTCAACAACGAAACTCAAACAGTTTCCGTGTCGGCTACGGCGGCGAGGAGTTTCCGCGCTATGACATTCCGGCACGCGTCGGTGTCCGCCCGATGCCGCCCTCATCCTCCGACGGCGGCGACCACGATTTGTCGCTCCAGCAACAACGGAGTGCCACCGACGCGACCATCGACGAGGTGGCCACCGGACGCAGAGAGCACAACGGAAGCAGCAACCGCGCTGCCAACAAATCGTTCGAGTATTACATTGGCACCACCAAATTGAATGTGCCCCGTGCGGGCATGGAAGTGAAGCAGTACATGCGGGACGGCATGGGTAAGTGCTGGTAGGGATGTGTAACTACCGAATTATGGACCCTTTTTTGGGTCAAAACATTAAACAAACGGAATCAAATCCAGGGATATAAGATTTAATTTAAATCCCTGTCCGTCCAATCCTTTTTTTTGGTCTTTGTTTCGTCGTTAAGTTGCGAGTGCGCGAAATCAACTTTAATTCGCCACATGTTTTAGTGGAGGATTGGGAACTGTTCGAGAAGATGCTCGACTACATTTACAGCTCTTCATGTCTTGGAGCAGGCAACAAATAAAATAATGCGACAATTTATCCGAGCATTTTACAGAGAGTCGTGAACATGGCGCACTATTTACTGAGCCTCCGGTACTCTTTTTTTTTGTCCAAATGTGCATTTTCCCCTTTTTCATTCCTCCCATTTTCAAGTGGAATCCGCGGGAAAAAAGGCAGCGCTTGACCGAGCTGGTGTTCGAAAAGTACGGCGCGCCCGCCTACTATTTGGCCAAAAATGCCGTTCTTGCCGCGTAAGTGTTTTTATTTTTTTTCGATATTTTGGTGGCATTTTATTTAAAAATTAAAATGTGAATCCACCCAAACCAACGCAGGTTCGCCAGTGGTCGCACTGCCGGCTTGGTCATCGACAGTGGCGCCACGCACACGTCCGCGGTGCCGGTCTACGACGGATATTGCATCACAAATTGTGAGTGAGTCTTATGGGGCGAAAAAAAAAAGTTTAAATCCTATAATTCCCAACCGAGTAATCCTCCGTTGTTGTCTTTTTTTGCCCGAATTTGTGGTACCAACCCATGTTAAATCCAACGTCAATCTTTCTTGCTCATCCTTGCTGAACAGAACGAATTTTTTTTTGATAAATGCCCTTATTATAAGCTGTTGTCAAATCGCCGGTGGGCGGTGACTTTGTCGTGGATCAATGTCGCAAAATGTTGGCCAAGGAGGGCGTGGACATTGTGCCCTACTACAGAGTGGCATCAAAAGTACGCGGCGGTGGGCGGGGATTGTGGGAGGCCGGCAAGACAAAACACCCCCGGGGCCAAAATAACTAAAGATCCGAACACATTAACAAACGTTCCAGAAAGTGTTCCCCTAGATCCCCGAGGGCCTTTTGGAAGTATATCCGGTTTTGGTGGGGGGGGGGAGGTGACCGGCCGAAAAAGCACATAATTTCGGGAAAAATTCTTTAGAAAGAAGTCAAAGAGGGCGACTCACCCATTTGGACACCGCGCGCCAATTTGCCGCCGGTGACGCAAAGCTATGACACATTCATGGGCGCAGTGAGTGCGTCTCGGGGGAGGAGGGGGAGCAGGAAACTTAAAAACCAGTCACGCAAACGAAATTGGCAAATTTCGAATCTTGGATTTTACCCCCCTGAAAATCCAAAATTTTTTTTCCGCCTTCCCTAATTCTTTTTCATTCAGCTAGTTGTGGAAGACATGATCCAGTCCATTCTGCAACTGTGCGAGGCGCCCATTGACTACGAATTTATGGACAAACTGCCCGCGGCACAATACGGATTTCCGTGTTCGTCGCTAGCTCCCAAAATGGTCGTGAAATTTTGAAAAAAACAACCAAATTTGCAGGTGGCTATCGGCGCGACTTTCACGCGGAGCGTGCCAAAATCCCAGAGGCACTATTCGACCTGAAGCACGCGGTCCTTAGCGAGGCGGAACGGGCGACGCTGATGAGCGTGTCGCAGGTGGCACTAACTTCGTGCAACACTTGCGACATCGACATCCGACCGGCACGCAATTTTTTGGCACTTTTTTAGCCACGGGTTCGGGCAGTCCGGCAACTGTCACATGCCTTTTGATTGGGGTGGTAGGATCGAAACAGATTAACCAAATCCGAACTCTTTTCGCCATAAATTTTCGAACATTGTTTGAATTCAGTCGCTGTACAGCAATTTGATCGTCACCGGTGGGAATTCGCTGATCGTCGGGTTCACCGATCGGCTCAACCATGACCTTGCGCAGAAATGCCCAAGTGTGAGTATTGGTGTTTCTTGGGAAATCTTGCATTCCCCCATCTGCGCACATAGACAATCAAAATTCGTGTGTCCAACCCCAACTATTCGACGTCGACAGAACGACGATTTGGCGCGTGGATTGGCGGCTCCATTGTCTCCTCGCTGGGCACCTTCCAACAGTTGTGGATCTCTAAGGGCGAGTACGAGGAGAGCGGCAAGTCCATTGTGGAGCGAAAATGTCCCTGACCCCCGAAACTGTCTGCCTGCCTCACTCACTCACTCTCTCTCCATTCATCATTTGCATTTCTTCTTAATCCCAGCAGCAGGCGTCTACCCCCTAAAATGCGCGAGCATTTTTACGTTGTTTTAATCCTCCATTTTCCTATTTATTTTTGCTGTTTTTTTACAATCATCGTTGGCTAGAAAGGAATAAATCTGTTTGTGGTTGACACCATTTTGTTTGCGATTGGTTCTTCACGATACTTTTTACTGGCTTTTTAACCAGTGGATTCTCTAGTGATACCAATTATCCGGCGCCAAGACCGAAAAAAGGCTTCACAAAAAGGCACCCCTAAAAAGATTTTTGGGATTTTCCAGCCAAGAACCCTTCCCAGACCCAAATCCTGGTTACGTCCCTGCCATTCGGCTGGGTATAGATGAGTCAGTGAACCATTGTTCTTCTTCAACCATAGTTACATTGTATTCATTTCCTTTAAAACAACTACAAAACACAGTGACACGAATTTGGGAAGTTTTGTTGTTTGTTCGTGGTCGGACACCAACCGACCGACCGACACGCTTAATAATTTTCACACAATTTCTTGCAGTCGTGGCGATGGCTGCTGTTGGGGCGCAAATGTAGTTGTTGATGAAGGATGCTGCTGTTGTGTGAAATTTCTCTTCAGCATCTGTGCCAAAAAATAAACAATTATGCCAAATACAAAAAAAAATTTTGTCTTTTTGAAGCCCTCCAGGGGCGTAACGAGAAAAAAATTACCGAGAAAAAGGCCCATCGAGTGATATGGTTGGTCAACTCCTGTGTGCTGTTCCATTTGCAGCGCAAATATCCGTACAGATTGGTGCTGGTCATCCCTGTACGTGAGAAATATGTTTTTGGGCGGCCCGTTTTTTGGAAAAAAAATAAATATCGGAACCTGGTCCAGCGGATTTAAATCCCGGTCCCATGTTTAAAAAATGCCGGGACCTAGTCCAGCAGATTTAAATTCCCGTCACGCTTTTTCTTAATTCGATTTTTTATATCCTGTACAATGTGTCCCCTAAATCTTGCCGTTGACCGACCTGCGCCAATCGCTGCAACGACCATCCATTGCCAATGGAGCGTCAGAAAAGCGGTGCACACCAACAGAGTCCAGAAGAACGGGGCGACCACCAGGGCGGCCCAGAAAATTTTGCGCTCAAACGTGTCATACTTCTCGGGATCCTAAATAAAATTGTAGGGGTTCGGGAATTCCGGGATTCATAGTCTCAATTTTGGATAAGACTGAACTAGACGGGTAATGCTATAAACCGTTGAAGCCAAAAAAAAATAAGAGTAAACCTGAGAAATTTCGAATTTCCAATGATTTCTGCCATCGGCGTCCACCAAACTCCACCAACGAAGGCCGACCATCAGACGGCCCGTTACATTTTTGACAGCCCACAAATCGGCCGAATGGAGGGCTAACTGAAATTTAAAACCAAATTGTCGGTCCCATTTTTTTGAAAAAACCGGGACTAGGTATAGAACCCGAAATGAGCCAATGGAATACATTGAAAACATACCAAAATCAAAAATTGGATAATAAACGAGTTGAAGAAAAAGTTGGCCAACACGTAAAAGACAATAGCGCCAAACCGAAAGCACAAATGGGACGCAACAACGAAGGGATGTCTGGCAAAATTGTATTAATTAAATAATTAGTTTCAGTATTAGAGTACGGACCAGGACCCGGATTATCCTGCACAGTACTTAACAGGACCCGGAAAGACTGTGGTTTTCTGAAAAAAACAGGAGGTTTATCAGGGGGGATTACAGGAAAGTTCATAATCCCAAATCCTGGTGATTTTTGAAATTTTAATCTGGTCTGGTCCTGTCATTTAGAAAAACTCGGTCCCCGTTCGACAAAAGTTAGGGAAACCCGAACAAACAAACTCACTTCAGTGATCGAATGCCGGTCAACGGCCTGCCTTCGCCAAAATCCATTTGTGTCTCAAAATTAAAAGCCATGGAACAAGGCAATGAACTTTAAGCAACGCGCCAACAAGTGTACAGAGAGATGACAATAATTGAAGAGAGTGACAGAGAATTATACATTTGTGTGGCGTTCTGTTTAAATCATGTATTTGAGATACGTTTTCGAGCGGTTGACTTGTTGTACGGTAGTTTTCGCCTTTTGATGGCGCCTGTTTACCGGAAATCGACAGGGAATGTCTAATTGTCCGTATGCCGTATTTTCCTTTTTGCTTGAAGGCTGTTAGCTTTCTTCAAAACCTTTAAATTGGTATTCTTTCAACCGGATCTAAAAGTCTGAAACCCGGAATACCCTCATTTCGCTTATAGCCGCGGTTTGTAATCCTTTCGACCCCCGGCGGACCGGTAGCCGTCAACTTATTTGTTAGTACAATGTCAAAAAATGGCAATATGAACTCCAATGAATTCAGTCCCCAAAATTGGGGACACTCTCTAAAGGAAATGAACGCGCGCGCACTGTTTCCTTGACAAAAAATGGTGTCCTCTCTTCTCTGATCACTTTTATGTTCGCTCAGCAGAGGGCGCGCCGCGATCAATCAATATTTTACCGCCGGTGATTGCTTCCCACGCGACAGTTCTTCCGATCATTGATCTCTAAAGCCAGGCATGGTCGCAGGCGGATACACACATTAATATCCGTGTCGTGATATATCCGTAGGGTTGGATATATTCGCCCAATTTTGCCAAAATCCGATCCGTGTGATCATGCCTGGTAAAGCATGCGCCGTTTTTTGGGACTGAGCTGGCTGCGCGTTGTTTGGTGCCCCCACTCAGTCTCGTCTCGCCGGACTATTGTGGAAGGGCACTCTTCCATATTCCTTATCATCAAATCATGGGACACAATAAATTCCCCCCCCCCTCCCCTCCCCCTCCGGGAAATTCTCCAGTCCCCCCATGGCCCAATAAACATACACCCCTCCCCGAAGGTCCCCGGAGGGTATTAATTGCATCGAATAAATGTCAAAAATCCATATTAAACAGAATAGCACAAAAAGACCCCCGCCCCCCCCCCCCCATTTATTGCTCTGATATTGTGTCAAAGTGATTCTTTAAAATTAGGACTGATTTTGGAAAAACTTAATGTAATTAGGTGGATGGATGTATTTAATCTTAAAACCATTCCTCGTATTCCAAATGTCTTAAATTTGTTTTGTGCCGTCTCCCCGGCACTTAATTTGTGCCCTTTTTTGTTTTTTGTTCACGCGCAAATTCATATACCTATCCATACATCCGTTTGTCCGGCGCTTTCGTCTTCTCCAATTAATCCTTTAACGAACATCCCCATATGTCCAGCGCTCTCTCTCTCCTTGTCTCTCTCCTTGTGTATATCTGTCTCTTTCTTTGTCTCTCTCTCCTGTCTTATCTCTCTCTGAGTGCGATTAGCGGAGGACGGGCACACCGAACTCTAATTGCTTGCGGGGACATTTCCTGGCATTTTTGGCCAAGAAAAAAAAATGTGTGCCTAAAGGGAAGAAGCCCCCCCCCCCCCCCAACTCCGTCGTAGCCTCGGGGGAAGAGCATTTCACATTTCCTCATCAAAAAAGGCTTTATCTCCTCCATCATATGCATCTTCTTTTTCCGTTGTTTAGACAACAATTCCTCTCTCTCTCTCTCCCTGAGAGAATGGAAAACTTTGTAAAACACTTTTTAATTGGGGGATATTTTCAAACAAAAAAATTTTTTTTTTGCCCGCGGGGTTTTATTTTTGATTAGCGGGTGCCACCAAAAAGGGTAATGTGACAGCTGCGGCTGATGAATATGAATGTGCCCAGCGGCGCCATTTTTAACTTTTTGCCCGGCATTCCATCATCACTACTAACCAGCAAGCGGCAAGCACAGTTCTTGGAGTGCGATGGTGTACCCGAATTTGGCACTTTTCACACATCTATTCATTAACTCCCCCCTCGGGGGCGGCGATGAGAAAGTGGCAGTGGACGAACGCCCCCGGGCATTAATTGGATGAGCGAGAGAGGGGGAGAGAGAGAGAGAGAGAGCAAAGTGGTGTGGACACACCGCCGACGGAATTACACATATGGCAGGGTGTGGAGAGAAAGGAGAGGGAGCGAGAGGGAGTGTATGTTAAAAACAGAGAGAGAGAGATAGGGTGGGGGATAGCAGAAATATTGAGTGTGAGAGAGAGAGAGGGACAGAGGGAGAGAGATAAGGAGAGAGAGGGGGAGAGAGGGGGAGAGAGAGGGAGAGAGAGATAAATAAAGGGAGTCAGCGAGGGGATGCAGAGAGATGAAGTATATGTGGCGAGGAAGCACCACAAAGGAGTCGCCGCCGGGGGTTAGAGCGAGTGACATAGAGAGGGAGAGAGAGAGAGAGAGAGAGAGGAGAGAGCGAGAGAGAGAGTGTGTGTGGAGCGACTGGCGGCTGGCAGCAATAAGGGGGCAGCCGACGAGCGTGTGCCCTCCGGCGTTTGTCGGGGCGGGGAGTGGATAAAAATGTGCCCTACGGCGAGTTATTCTTGTCCCATACGGCGGCCACCGACCAACGCGTGTTCATATATTCATTCCATTCACACTTTATGTTGGGGTCCCCAACAACTTTTGCTCAATGCTTACATCCCCATCCATCCGTTCGTTCGTTCGTTCCCTTCATTTTGTTCATCGCCGGCTTTTCCTCCCGCCTCTTTCGCTGTTTTTATAAGCCCCCTCTGGCATTTTTACTTGGGAGGCTTTTAGCGGCTTTTCCTCCCCCCCCCTCCTCCCCCTAAAGCATCATTACTTTTTATGGGTGCCCGAAAACAACATTGCAAATATAGAGCGTGTAAATATGTTTTTGAATTAATTTGTTTGGCACTATTTGATAACCCCTCTTTAGAGTCCCCCCCCCCATTTATCCTTTGAACCCTTTTTAGAGTCCCCCCTCCCTATTTGTCCTTTGGAACCCCCTTTAGAGTCCCCCCCCCCTATTTGTCCTTTGAACCCTTTTTAGAGTCCCCCCTCCCTATTTGTCCTTTGAACCCCCTTTAGAGTCCCCCCCCCCCCCCGATTTATCCTTTGAACCCCTTTTAGAGTCCCCACTCCTATTTATCCCACCCAAAAATCCTATCCGAAATTAAATGGGTTTTGTTTATTTTATTTTTAGGGATGTTTTTGTCGCCAAAAGTGGAAGTCGTTTTTGGGGTGAACAAATCCCAGCAGCATGTACTTCGTCCCTTTTCAGAAAATTTTCATTTTGAGTTTCGTTCTTTTCCCGTGTCTCTAACTCTGTCTGTCTCTCTGTCTGTCTGTGCCTCATTAGACTCTCGTGACTGTGTGTTTCTCTGTGCTCATCATGATTTGTGTGTGTGTGTGTGTTTGAGTGTTGTACAAATATGTGTGATGATGTCCCCTTAGGGAATCATTTCAAAATTTTACCCCCTTCCCCTCCCCCCACATCTATGGCCCCCATTTACCCCTACCCCCCTCCCACCATTTGTCCCCCTCTCATCATCCATCACTGCCACCGTTTGTGCTCACCTAACCGAACAGTGGGCCCCCCCCCGGGGGGGGGGGGTTGATTACTACACATCACATCCATATCACACACAAAGAAGAGTGGTTGCTGGGGGGGGGGGGGAGTCAGCCGATCCAATCGGTGGAGCGAATGGGGGGAAAGTGGCAAAAGGAACGGCGGGCGCTCCTCGGGGGCAAAAATCGTCGCAAAAACGGGCCCCGAGGGGTCAAAATAAACTCAGCCACACTCCACGGACTCTGTGTTCACCCCTCCCCCATTGGGCCATATTTTTTTTTCCCTCTTCATCTTCTTCGCAATATATGTATGTATACACACACACACACAGACGCCCTCCGGGGATTGGGCAAGCCGCCGTCCCCTAATGCCCGGGGGGCAATGGAAGGCACAACTGTGCCACTACTGCCAGCCGCCGTCGTTGATGATTAGGTTGACGTCATTGACGGAAGAACGAAGAGCATAAAATGGCGAAAAGATTAAACACTGTCTTATATGTAGAGAGTCCTCTGACACTCTGTTTCTCTGCTTCTCTGTCTGTGACCACCGCCACACAGTGTATCCATCCGTCTCTGTTTCTCGGGCACTTGTCATCACGCCTCATCACTCACTCACTCACTTTCGGCGTGTACTTTCATCTCTTCATCTCTCTCCTCCTCTCTTTCTCTGCTCTGTCGTTAATGGGGCACGCCATATGAACATGCATAGATCACCTACAATTTCTCTCGCTTTCTCTCTCTCTCTCTCTCTCTCTCTATCTCGCGCTCTCTTTCCTTCTCCCCGTCCCGCGGCTGCCTATTCCCGCGGCGGTTTGTCTGCTGATCTGCTTGCTGCCAGCCGGCTGGCGGCATGTTGCCTTTGATGCCTGAACACACTCTCTCTCGCTCTCTCTCTTTCTCTGTTCTCTCTGTCCCTGCCGGTCTGTCTGTGTGTCTGGCCACAGTGGTCTTCAACCAGCCGCCGCCCACACTTTTTTTGCTTGCTGCCAGCCGGTTGGCCGCCCAGCAACCGTCCCCGTCCCTCCTCCCGTCCGTACCCCGCTTTCCTCCCCCCCCCTATTTTTTTTCTTGACAGAGGCAACATTCGCATTTCCAACCTCCTTCCTCCCCCTACTCATTCTCGCCTCTCGATAATCGCTATAGGCAGCCGGTGGCGGGGGACGCCCGGGGGCTCAACTTCTCGCCCCTCCCCCATCGCAATTTGAGTTTTCTCTCCCCTGCCTCACTCCCTCTCCCTCTCACTCTCTCTCCCAACTCGCTATATCTTCCTCGTTCTCTCTTTCTCCCCCATATCTTTCTCCCTCTCTCCCCCACTCTCTCGCCCCCTCTCTCTACCCTCTCCCTCTCTCTCGCTCCCCAACATTTTGCATGTCACAAACTTCGAAAAGCGCCGCCAGCTGCCGCCCCCACTTGAGAACTTGGGCTGCCTGCCCTATGGGGGGGCTTTCTTGGGGGGTCCCGAATGTGTCTTGCCCCGTTATCCGTCCGTCCCCGCCCCCTCCCCTTCCGCTTTCCCTAAAAACCGTGTCCATGGCACAGCAGGCCTTGGACAAGCAAAAAAAAAAAGCGCCTTAGGCAACATGTTCCGAATTCGGCGTGCGCAAAATGTGCCCTCTGGCGCACGCGCCACTCGGCACTTTCCCTTATGGCCAGCGGCGACGGCACACATTTTCTGGCAGCTGGCGCGCTAAATTAGGTCCCGGCTGGTTCCATTTTTGGGCACTTTTTTTGTTTG
The DNA here is from genome assembly GCA_024500135.1 of Heterodera carotae. Classification (NCBI taxonomy): domain Eukaryota; kingdom Metazoa; phylum Nematoda; class Chromadorea; order Rhabditida; family Heteroderidae; genus Heterodera; species Heterodera carotae. Next base: position 4,100 of record JAKKIK010000888.1, on the reverse strand, counting down.
CCATTCTCTCTCTCTCTCTCTCTCTCTGTCTCTTTTTGGGCTTTAAGCAATGAATTTTTTGGGGGAAACCATGGCATGGCATGGATTACAACGGCACCCGCCTCCCGGCGGTGATTTCCGTTTTTGCCCCCCTCCCCCTCCCCTAAGGGCATCATTGACAAATTGAAAAAAGCTTTTAAAAAGTGTCAAATTGTTTTTCGGATTTAAAATTTCAAAATCCGTCACCGCAAAAAATTCAATAAATTAAAAGCGCGTAAATTTTTGAGGAAATTTTTTGGGTACTGTACAAAAAAAGGCCACCCCCCCATTATTTTACTTTGTCCGAGAAGAGAAGTGTGCCTGTCGCCCCTCGTAATTGGCACAAATTTAGCCGAATGTCTGCGAATGAATGAAATTTTTGTTTGAAAAAATTTTGCTGTCCAACGGTTCGATATTTTTTCTTCAACAAAATGCCACACTTTTACGCTTTTATTTTTATTCCATTTTAAGCCAAATAAAAATGCCAATAAGGCCTGAGTAAGTTTTTTTACATAATTTTGATTTTATTTTTGGAGGTCTCCCAAAAAGTCTGGTTTTTTCTAATGGAACCCACCCCTCAATTTGTACCCCCTCCCCCTCAAATTGAACCCCCTTCCCTCGAGGGGATATTTAAGATAAACAGAACCCCAACCTCCAATCTCCTCCACCAGGGGTACTATTAGAGAAAATACGGTAAGCGCCGATTCTAACTCCCCCCGACTGACCCCGACATTTTTTCGCCTCTCAACCCCCAGCCACCGATAAAATTGTTGCCCCCGAGGGACGGGGCTTAACCCTCGGGGGGAACAAACAGACCCTATAAAAGCCAAGCAAATCTCAACACATTCACTGCAAGCTGTTCATCCCCTGCAAGCAAAATGCGGCGAGCAATTACAATCAGAAAGCTTTCAAGAGCGTTGCTGCAGCGTGTCGCACTTGTGGAACAACTTACCAATACTCATAGAGACAATAAAAAACGGATGGGTATCAAATTTTTATTTTGTTTGTTCTCCTCGCTGTCTTCCTGTCTCTCTCCATCTAAACCCTCTCTCTCTCTCTCTCTCCATCTAAACCCTCTCTCCCTCTCTCTCCATCTAAACCCTCTCTCTCCATATAAACATTCTCTCCCTCTCTCTCCATCGATCTAAACTCTCTCTCTCGATCTAAACCCTCTCTTTTTCCATCTAAACCCTCTCTCTCTCTCTCCATCGATCTAAACTCTCTCTCTCGATCTAAACCCTCTCTCTTTCCATCTAAACCCTCTCTCTCCATCTAAACCCTCTGTCTCCATCTAAACCCTCTGTCTCCATCTAAACCCTCTCTCCCTCTCTCTCTCTCTCCCTCCCATACACGCTCTCTTCACGGTGCGGGGTCACACACAACACATAGGCGATTTGATTTGAACCTTCGCTATTTTTGGCGTTTTGTTGGCGTAAATGGATGAAAATTGTGATCATCAGCAGACTGTGCCCTCTATCTCTCTTCTGTGTGTCCCACTCTTCTTTCGCTCTTTTGCCCACTCCCTCCCCCACGGGTTAGCGAGTGGGGAGAGGGGAGCCCCCGGGGGGGGGGGATGATGGGGGAACGGCGAGTGAGCGGGAGAGTGGGGGGAGGGGGGCGGATGATAAAACAAATCAATTACCCGACGGGGACAAAAATTTGGGTTCTTTCAAACTGACAGCTGCCCAAAACACAAATTTGGAGGTGGGGGGGGCAAAATTTATAAAATTAAATTTTTTTTTTGATTATTTTAAAATTAAATATTTTGGCCTTATGCATATCTTTTTTTGGGACTGAAATTTTCTTTCAATCAATCCAACCTCTGATCACTTTGGTCCCTCCACCTCTCCGTTCGATGCCATTGATCGAAGCAGCTGATCAGAGCAGCCTCTCTTTCCCAAAGGTCCAATTCAGCTCGCTCTATCTGGGACTGAAAACCAATTATTTCCCGATCAGTCTGATCATTTTTAGTTTCCCGCTATCAATCGAAGTTCTCTGATCAGTTGAACGCCTTTCTCACAAATCGGAGTCGTTCGCAATTTTTGCTACTTTTCTGATCAGTTTTTTTCTGATCAGTTGTCGTCATTCATATTTTTTCTTGGCCCTATCGCTTCTTTGCCGGCCCCCAATCAAATGTGTCTGCATGTGATCAGCTTTCTCCCTCTCTCTCTCTCTCTCTCTCTCTCTCTCTCCCCCTTTCTCTCCTATTGATCCACTACACTACTACACATTTGTCGTCCCTCCCCCTGGGGGGTTGAATTTGATCCGAATTCCTGCGCGACCACGACGATCAACTTTTTCCAGTCTCGCCTCCCCCCCCCCCCTCCCCTTCACCCCATCGCCACAGCCACTTGAATCGGCCCCGAGGAGGAGCATGATGGGTGGGGTGGGGGAGGGGCTCTTGTCCCCAATTTTCTCCGATCTTCGTACTCGCCCCCCTCCCCCCGCTTCCATCCATCCCCGAGAATTCCCAACAGCATCCCCTCCCCATCCATCGTCCGCCGCGGCTGTTTGTTTGTCCTTCTTCTTCCCGCGCCTCCCCCCGGGGGCCCCCCACCGCCGCCGGCGCGCCACACACACACAAAAGAAGCGAATAGTGGTGGTGGTGGTGGTGCGCGTTTGGTGGCCGACAGAGTGCGCGAAAAAGCACCCCCCGCGGTTGTCATCGACGGACGGACGGACGAAGAAATCTCGTCGAATTTTGTACAAGTCCCCCTCCCACGGGGTGGGCGGAGGCGGGCAAATGGCCAAGGCGGTGAGACGCCATGGGGACGATTGTGCACTGCTGCGGCTGTCTGATCAGCGCCGCGACGGAGAATACACGCGCACGCACACACACTCTATTCACATTGATTAAACAATGGTCTTGATCAGCAGAAGAGCAAGCCGATCACCCCAAATATACTGAGTTGGCCCGGCGTTGAGCCGGACGCGCGGACTGATTTTGTGAGCACAGACATAACTGATTTTGTGAGCACAGACATAGCGAACATACTACGCGCCTCAATGCGCGCGGAGTGGGCTTGGTTGGGTGCCCACTCAATCAAGACCCCCTCTCACTCCTTTCCCCGATCACACAAACACAGATATACTGAGTTGGCCAGGCGTTGAGCCGGACTCGGACTGAGTACAGACTCTCCCCTATCATCCAAATCACTGAGTTGGCCAGGCGTTGAGCTGGACTCGGACTGAGTACAGACTCTCCCCTATCATCCAAATCACTGAGTTGGCCACGCGTTGAGCCGGACTCGGACTGAGCACGCCTGGGCTTGGTTGGGTGCCCACTCTTGAGACCCACTCTCACTTCTCTCCCCTATCATCCAAATCACTGAGTTGGCCAGGCGTTGAGCCGGACTCGGACTGAGTACAGCCTCTCCCCCTATCATCCAAATACTGAGTTGGCCAGGCGTTGAACCGGGATCATCCAAATGTACAGAGAACAGCGAACGCATCGCGCGGAGTTGGCTTTGTTGGTTGGGTGCCCACTCTCGAGACGCCCCCTCTCCCCCCCCCCGGCGGTGCCGCCGTTTTTCCCTCTCTCCGGCGGATCGGCTGGCAGCAACGACTGACTGACTGTTGAGCTTTGGGTCGACCGTTGGCGGTCGTCGACTGTCATCAGCCCGTAGCAGCAGCAGCAGCTGTACGAAGCAAATGTGTGTGTGTGTGTGTGTATGTGACAGCCGGACCAGCCGGGAAAAGAATTTTTGATTGGAGCGCTGCTGGGGTCGGGAATGAATGAAAATGCATTTACATTTGTTCGCTACCGACTACAATTAAATCGTTGAATTTCTTAGCAAATTTGCGCGTTTTTTCCCGTTAGGTACCCCCCTAAGAACCGGATATTGGGTCCGGATTCCGCGCTTCTTGGCCGGCATCCCTCTCGGCCCCACCTTTGTTGGCGCGAGGTTTATCCAGTGATCAGTGCGCACATTATCGATCATTGATCATTGCCGGGATTTCACCCCTATTATCCATCGATCATTGCCCGGATTTCACCCCTATTATCCATCGATCATTGCCCGGATTTCACCCCTATTATCCATCGATCATTGCCCGGATTTCACCCCTATTATCCATCGATC
>JAKKIK010000887.1:0-21780 GCA_024500135.1 Heterodera carotae | reverse complement strand
TATTAATATTATTTTAAAATTTAAGATAAAAAAAATAAATTGTCTTAAGCTGATCCTCCTATTCTACCTCTCTCTCTTCCCTCGCACATCCTTTTCTTCGCTTCCCCCCCCCCCCTTCCAATCCTTTGCCTCCCTCTCTTTGCTTTTCCTCCCCCTCGGCGCCTTTCTCTTTGCCATTTTTCGATTTTTCCCCGAATTTTCCCTTTAGCAATTAACATTTTATGTTTTCTCCGAGAATCGTAGGAACAAATGGAGGGACGGACAACAGATCAATGGATTTTGGGACATTTGGACATTTAATCTGAGATTGAACGATGCAGCAGCAAAATGACCTTTGTCCGTCGAGTGCATCGCTCACTTTGCCCGCCCAAAAGCCGCCGCCCTTTTCATTCCCCCGGGCATCCGTCCGCCAAATAGCCCCGCTGTCCATCCCCGAATTGCCCACCCATCACCAAGTAACAACTTAATCCGCCTAAATCTTTCGGATTCCCCTTTCCCCCGCAGCGCTCCTTCGTCGGCTTCTCCGCGCACACAAAAAAATAAAATAAATAAATTTTACCTCAAAGTCCCCCCAAATTCTAATTATGTAAATCCACACACACACAAATCCCCTCTCATTGGTAAATCCCATCCAAATTTCCAAATCTCGCGACCCAAAAACATCACTCACCAGCAGCGGTCATTGCATTCGAATGACACCCCCTCCCCTCCCCATGTACTCCTTTTTGAGCCTGCCTCCCTCCCCCATTTTTCCCCTCATTACCCGTCTATACTCCCCTCTCCCGCTCTCCCCCTCTCCCACTCTCCCCCTCTCCCCCTCTCCCACTCTCCCCCTCTCCCCCTCTCCCCCCCCATGTACTCCTTTTTGAGCCCCCTCTTCCCCCTCATTCCCCGTCTATACTTCCCCCTCCCCCTCTCCCCCTCCCCAAATGGTGTGTGTCCGTCCGTCCGTCCGTCTGCCAACACTTTTTTGGACACCCAACCAAATGACCAAATCGCTTTTGATGAAAGAACGTCGTCGTCGTCGCGTTTCACCTGCCCGTCAATCGTAAAATATGAGCAAAACATGAAAAGAAGTGAAGAAAAAGCAAAGGAAAAGAAAGGCCAACGGAGGCACAAAATGGACAAAAGGAGCAGCAGCAGGACGAAAAGGACGACGACGAGCGATGAAGACATTTTGTCCAAAAATAGAATTAAAAAAGTCCAAAAATGGGTCGGTCATTTTGCTGAGAGAAATTTAAGGGGGGGGGGGGGGGGAGAAGACAGACAATCAAATCGAATTGTGACGGCCATTGACCGCTGAAAAATGCGAAAAACGAACGGGCGGACAAATGGACGACGGATGTGAGGCAAAAAGTCACCAAGGATGGGACCCCCGGACGGTATAAATGGACGATTGTCGAATGTGCCATTCATTTCCTCCCCCAAAGGGCCAACCGTTTAATGAGAGGGCTAAAAATGCTCTCCACTTGCGCATTATGTATAATCGACACTTTTGCTCAACATCGATTCTCCCATTGTCTTCAAATCCGCAAAGAGCGATAATATTTGGCAAAATATTGTGTCCCGGTGGGGATCGAACCCACACGAATTGCAACCAATTTGTGCGCGCAGCAGCTCTTCCACTGAGCTGCCCCAGGGGGCACATATTAGCCGTCTGACAATTACCAACCACCGGCATTTTGGAGCACCAAAATGAAGTGCCAGCAAATTCACTGCATATTCTTTTCGCTTTTCAATGCTTTTATCTCTCCATTTTTAGCCATCCGAAAGGAAATTACGCGAAAAAAATGTCGCAATGCTCTTTAATCCCGAAAACATTTGCTCAAATTGCTTCATCCGCCCAAACGTTTTGCCCGTCCAATGGCACAAAGTACACAAATTGTGCCACTGCGAGTTCGGCAGCCTTTTGTTCTTCGGCTTATATGGGCAGTGGTTACAGATCGGTAAGTGAAATAAACACAAAAAAGTACTCCTCTGATCAGAGAGTCTGATCATTAATTCAAATATTTCAAATATTTGTCAGGTCGCATTTGGCACTTGGGCCGTTGGCGATGCTTCGCGCTGTTTTGAAGGGCGAAGACGCGGTAAATCGGCAACGGCACTGGAGAGCGGCCGAACCGGAAGGATGATGATGATGATGAAGGGGGAAAAGGATGAGGATGAACAAACAAAGACAAGAAAAGAGGAAGAAGGAAGAGAAAATGGAAGAAGGAAAGGAAGAAGGGAGAAAGAGGAGGAGGAGGATGGACATGATGATGGAAGAGTAAAGGGAAGAAGAAAGGAGGAGGAGGATGAACTAACAAAAGGAAGAGAAAGTGGAAGAAGGACAGGAAGAAGACGAGAGGTGGAGGATGGACAAGATGGAAGAAGAGAGCAAGAACGAAGAAGGAATGGAAGAGGGGAGGAGGAGGAGAAGGAAGATCTAACAAAAAAAAGACGAGAAAATGGAAGGAGAAAAGGAAGAAGAAGAGGGGAAGAGGAGGAGGATGGACATTATGGAAGAAAAGCGAAAGGATGGGAAGAGAAAAGAGACGGAAGAGCAGCAAAAAGGTTGGTGGGCAGAAAATGTCGCAAATTTAAGCAAAAGTGGCTTTTGAAATTTTGGAGAGAGTTTTGTTCCCCTCGAAGTGCGTGCGGTCCCCTCCCTCCCTCCCCCCCCCAAATTGGCCACTTTTTGATTGCTTTTCAATTTCAGCGTGCCCCCTCCCCCCGGGCATTTTTATTCTTTTTTAATTGGGGCCCTCCAACAGCGGCAATTTGTCTTTTTCTTTTACCACCCAAACAATTTCCATTTCATCCACTCTTTTTTTCTTTTGAGTGTCCATATTTTTGCCCTTTTGGCACTTTGTCCCATTTAAATGGTGGTCATTTGTCTGCTGTCGTTTCTTTGCCAGTGTTTTGTCGCAATCGTTTTGTCCTTCTCACTTTATACAATTCTTCTCTGCACAATTCTCGTTTTTTTTTCTTCTGCCAATCGATGGCCACATTCGCTCGCCGCTTGATCTGGCTGATCTGATCTCATCCGATCCGGTCCGGATTCGCTTCATCTCTCTTCCTTTCGCCACTCATCCACTGCCATTAATCAGACAATTTTACACCAACAAAGTGGCGATAATTAACGCAATGAATGCCCGGGGGGAAATGAAGGCGAAAGCCACGAGGGTGGCGGGGAGGCGGGGAAAGGGGCGGGGGCGGTGGGTGCCAAGCCATTGCATTCCCAAGCCAATTTATCCGCCCGATCCGCCTTAATCCCTTTCATTCGTTCATCCGTTTGATCATTTGTTCATTCTCCTCTTATGAAAGCACCACCCACCCATTCATTGCCGCTTTATCCTCCCCCAATTCGTCTAATCCCCACAAATCCATCCGCACAGCGTCTCCCTCACCCACCGAAATTTGATCACTCCTCTAACAAAAATGATCAAATTCCGAAGAGCAACAAACGAAGAAAATCCCAAAAGTATGCCGAGACAGAGACACTGATTATTTTTAAGATTTGCGAGATTTTTTCCAAAAATAGCTTCTTCTCAGCAGGGAAGGGCACCAATTTGGAAATGCGCAAATGTTAGCTATCCAAAAATTTTCGCGCATTATTTCACCCCATAAAATGTTCATTTTCTCCTCAATTCGATGGGTCACTCATCGCCCGAGGTGTCATCGTCGTCGTCCAGTTTGTTCATTCCTGCACCAGCACTTCGTTAGTACAATTTTCGCCCCATTTCTGTAACGGGCAAGTTCATATGTACATAAATGTACCGCCGCTTCCTGCCCTCTCTCTCTCCCTCTCTCTCTCTCTCTCTCTCTCTCTGAACCCTCTCGCTCTCTCTCCCTATGTCTCTCTCTCTCTGTGACCCCTCTCTCTCTCCATATGTCTCTTCTCTCTGACCCCCCCCCCATCTTTCTCTCTTTGCCCCCTCTCTCTCTCTGCCCCTCTCTCTTGCTTCCCCCCTCTCTCGCTTCCCCCCCCCCCCTCTCTTTCTTCTCTCCTCCCTTCCCAATCTTTCCATTTCGTCTCCCTTTCCCCCGCCCCCACCGCCCAAAATCATTTTTGAGCCGACTTTACAAATTTAGTCCGCTTCCGAGCATATTTCCCAGCTGTTTCAGTAGTAGGAGTCAGTTATTTAGTTTCAGGTTTCAACAATTAGCTTTTACCTTGTCGACATTGTCCCCTTCCGGCGGCATTCAATCATCCCTTTCCCCGGGGCATCTCATCCATTGCTCTTCGTCTCGTGACCCTTGGCTGATCTCCATTCCCTCTCAATACCCCGGCCCGCTCCATTATCCCCGCTGATCAGTCCGCTCCATTATCCCCGCTGATCAACTCGCTTCATATCCCCGCTGATCAGTCCGCCTCCACTGTACTCGCTGATCAGTCAAGTCCGTCCGCTTTCCCTCCCTCACCTCCATTCTTCTCCATTATTCATAATGCTGCATGGATCAGTAATTTAGCCCGGGAATTTGGTAAAAAGGCCCGCTAACATTGCTGCATCTTTGTTGTCCCGGGGTGATGTGGTGCAAGAGCATACTTACTTCCCCCGCGGCGGTGTCAGTTGTCCTTCGCCACCGCCTCCTCCCCCCCCCCCTCCTCCTGCAATCCCCGCCCCCTCCTGGCTCCCCTTTCCCCCTCCCCTCTCGCCCTCCTCCTGCGTCCCTCTCCACTCCACCCCCCTCCCCCCTCGTCCCCTTTTTCTCCCCCTCCCCTCTCCCTCCTTCTGCCTCCCCCTCCCCCCGCCTTTCCCCCTCCTCCTGCGTCCCCCCACTCCCTCCCCCCCTCCCCCTCCTCCTGCCTCCCCCCACTCTCCCCCTCCTCCTTCCCCCCCCCTTTTCCAAGCCGCCAATGTCACGACGACTCGGAGTTTCCCCCGCCGGGGGAAGCCGCCCAAATGGCCAAGTCCGCCGCAATTCTCTCGCAGATTTTGACTCAAACCCGGGGAAAAAGACACATTTAAAGACTAGGCAAATTGATGCAAAATTGTGGTTACAAATAACGCCCGCCATCTGAAATTTGACTGTCCATCCACACAAAATTGAAAATTGACCACTTTCACTGCTTACCTCCCTTCTCCCCCCCCCCAATTTTGGCCCCTTCCCACTAATAATTTTCACTTTTGACCAGGGTTCAACGGGACCCAGGAATAATCTTGATTTTTTACCAGACAAGTCCCGGTACCGACCGGTTTCTATACTGGCTGGGATTTGCCGGTTTTGCTTACGGGAGTCCCGGTCTCGATTTTTCCAAAATTGCCGCCCCGTTGAACCCTAATTTTGACCATTACCCTCCCCCACAATTATCCACCATAATTGTTTATCCCCCACTGTCCCCCCACTTTCAGTGCCTATTCCCCCACTGCTTCTGTTGATCATCGCATTCCGTCGACGTCGTTTTGTTCCCCTCGTGGCCGATCACTTCCCCATTCTTTCTCTGCTTTTTGTGCCAATTTGTCCCCCCGTCGCCGTCGGTCATTTGGCGATTTTTGCGACAAACGACGGCACACAATGAACAAAGTGATGACGCGCAGCAGACAATCCGCGGATTTGTACTCGTCCAGCGAATATGTGCGGCATAGCAGCGCCAGCGGAAGAGAAGCAGCAATTTGCTATGAAAACGGTACACAAAAAAGGGGGGAGGGAAGGGAGGAGTGAAATGCCGTAGGTGAAATGCCGCAGGCTTATGAAAGGGGAAAAGCATAAATAGCTGAAAGATCGCAATGGCATTTTGATAGATCCAAAATTATTGAATTAGCGGCAAACAATCCTAAAATGAGTATAGAGACCCCCCCCCCCCCTTTTGAGGACCTTTTAGAGCATCCCCAAAAATAGAGAGCCTAGGACTTATCTATTTACGGAAACTCTGTCTGATTCTGAATGTGCTCATCCACAGCAAAAATTCCACCAAAAATTTTCGAACAAAAAACACTCAAAGTTCAAAGAGTTCAATTTGAGGTTTGTTTGCCCCCAGCCAAAGCCCATTCATCCTATGAATATTTAGCAATGGATGTGGGCAGACACAGACAGACACTTCCCAACTTTTTGAGGCAATTTATCACTTTTGGTTGGAGGGGCAATTCAAATTTGGTTTAAGTCGCCGTCTCCGTGCCCCCCGAGGCATTTGTGTGCCACTCGCCCGCCTCCGTTCATCACTTCCGCAACAACGGCGGCGAGTGCTCGCTGGAGACCCTTTTTATGCCGTCGATGCGCCGCTGTCCCGCGCCGCTTTCGCCATGTCCAAGCCGAACTTCGTGCCCGGCCGTTCAACAGCCCCTGCGGCGTCTCATTTACCAGCAACACCAGCAGCACAAACAATGGCCACTTGCTGTTTGTCAGTCGCCCCATCAGCAGCCGTTTTCGTTTATCATTGACCCTTTGGCGAAAGAAATGCCGCGGATGAGGACGAAGAGTTTGGACAACGGATTGAAGTTGAACATCTCTCCCGAGGGACCCATTTTGAAGGTGTTCAACCAATTTCAGAGTTGCCCTCGGCGCCGCCATTCGACGACGCAAAGACCGAATTTGTGAAGGAGTGCCGTCGCCGTTGGAGGGCTCTGCGCGAGATGTGCTCAGTAGCCGTAAATCTGCTCTTTGTGAGCGAGACCAACTGAGCACTGGCGGAGCTGAGTCCCGCTTGGAAGCAGCAAAAAACTTTTTGCGACGCTTTTACAACCAATCGACGCTCAGATTGACGGGACGGAAACGGAAGAGAGGAAACGGCACAAAAAAGGGAGACGACCAAAGGAAGGAGCCGTCCCGGTTGTACAGTTCGGCCATGGGGCCTTTCTTCGAAATGAGGTGGGCAAGGTGACCATTAGTTTAATCGAGAGTCTTGATTCGAGAAATTGTCTGTTTTTGGGGTTTTTTCTATCTTTGCGTTATCTTAGTCTCGAGTCTCGGCATAACTTTTTGTATCGAAACGAAGTCTCGTTTTCGGCACAATTCGCAAAATTCAGTCCCCCTCATTGAACAGAAAGCCGCAGCCGGATGAGATGCGCTTTTTGCCATACAACATTCACTACACAATCGAGTCCACTGACGAGGCCTCCGCGTCGGAGGACGAAGAGGCGGCGGCGAATAGTGCCGTCGTCGTCCGCCGACCGCCGCCTCGGCCCGAGTCGCCTCAGTCCGAGTGGAGTTGCACGCCAACATGTTCCTCGTCCGCAACAATCACCACAAACAGCCCAAACACAGTGACAAACAGCAGCAGCGGCTGCCGAAGGGTGCCGCCGTGCCATTCGAACGCAGCCAATGTAAGAAAAATCAAAAGGCGGGCTACGGGACTGAGTGCCGAAAACAAAACAAAAAACTGTCTAATTTCCTTTAACTTGGTTAATTTGGACAAATTGGTACACAAACCCCTGCAGCAAAACAAGACACTTGGACAATTGTATATTCGACACTTGCAAACATAAATAAGGAATGAATTTTGTCACAGAATTGTTGCCAAATTGCGAATGCATTGGACGGCGGCTCTTTGGAGATTTGCTTACACCATCACCACCATCAGCAGCATCAGGCACTGATCAGTATTGGCATTGCCGCGGGGGATGCTTCTTCTTCTTCTGCTGTTGCTGCTGCTGGCCTCCTGCCCTTGGGGGATGTATTCTCTGCGCTCAATTCGTACACCAACGCCAACTCACCGCCGGCGGCGCCCTCCTCGCCCCAACAACAATTTTCCCCCATCCGACGACGACAGCAGCAGACGGCGGAATCGCTACCGAACGAAACGGTGGCCACAACGCCGTCGGCGGGCTACGGATCACTGAAAAGTTCGTCCGACTCGTCGGAAGGACGCAGGGACAACAATTGCGACAACGACAGAACACTGCGACGGGTTGGCCCGGCCGAGAAGCGATTCGCCGACTGGAACGAACTGTTTCAGTACCTTAAACGCGAAATCGTAAGTTGCCAAAGACGGCACCAAAAATGGGAAAATGCCCAAAATGGCGCCGATCGATTACCGCGTTGATTAGGCACACAGAAAAATAGGCATCATTTGTCTGTGATGATCCTGAACCAATTCGCGCCTTTTTATTCAGGTGGAGATGAATGTGCGCGATGCACAAATTCTTCGACGCCTCGAGGGCATTCAGCTGGAGCTGAACGGAGTGCGGCAAATGACCGCCCAACAGAGGCGGTGACCGAGCGGACAAAGCGCGCGAACCCAATAACATTATGGCAATTTTTCGAATAATGGCACAATTTTCGGTTAAAAATGCTATAATTTAACGTAACGTTCCATTGAATGAAAGTGTTCTTTTTGTGAACAACAAATGAGAATGATCACAGCACTTCGATTTGCCGGCTTTGATCAGATTCGTGCCTTCAATTTGCTCGGGTCCAGCACCGCCTTCAGCTTCATGGCCTTCATAATATTGCCACGAATCTTCATCTTTCCTTGCATAAATGCCTAAACTGACTGACTGATCAGTGATCGTCCCCCCCCCCCTCCCGAAATGGACCTGATCAGGCTTCAGCTTGCCAGCCGCGATTTTGATAAAATCGTCGTCTGATAGCACAATTTCCACGTCGGCTTTTGCCGTCTGATCACTGCCGCTCGGCTTCTGCTGATCCCCGGCGGACCTTCCCACAAATGGCGGCAAATTCTTCAGATCAACCGTCCATTCGCGTTTTTCCGCCCCGCGACTGATTACAAATTTGAAGATGGAGCCGATCGGTTGCTGATTTGGCATTTGCGACTCTTTCAGTGCCCTCTCGCGAATCTCTTCAAAAATAGCGTCACTTCTGAACGCTTTTTCGCCTTCATCAACAGTTTCGGCACTTTTGTGCTTGCCCTCTTCGCTCTTTTGGTGCGCAAATTCGGCAAAAGCCAATTTATAAATTGCGACAACGCCGGCACCGCCAATCCCTGCAAAATATGTAAACAAATGCAAAACCAATCAGAACACAGTATTTTAGGTGGCATTTATTATACTGTATATGTAGTGTATAGCGAACTTCCTAAAATAAACCCCTGGAGGCTCTATTTACAACTCCGACCGCTTCACAGATGAGGGGGGGGACTCTATTTGAGGGGCTGTATTCAGCAGAGTGAGGGAGGGGGCTTTATTACCGGAAAAAACGATAAATGAATTGGTGTTAATATGCAGGTAATTAGCAGAGTTAATTATGTTTTTTGATGTAATTGGATAAGCTAGGTGGTTTAGCGTTCATTCACAAAAAACAGTCACAAATTGATTCATTAGTTAATCATTGTTAATAATGACACTGCAAAACGCTCTTATTGTGGCATAGAGAATAGCAAGTGTCCGTTCAAATAAAGTGTGGCATTTAAATCGGAAGATATAAATCCATTTAATTATTCGGAAAATGAGGGAGGGGGATAAGCATTGTTTAAGGGAGGGATAAGCATTGTTTAAGGGAGGGATAAACATTGTTTAAGGGAGGGATAAGCATTGTTTAAGGGAAGGATAAGCATTGTTTAAGGGAGGGATAAGCATTGTTTAAGGGGAGTATAAGCATTGTTTAAGGGAGGGATAAGCATTGTTGTATAATGATGCGCAATCTTTCGGCACTTACCAATGTTGTGCTGAAGTGCGTATTTGACTTTTGGCACTTGCCGTTGCCCGCAGCGTCCTCTCAGCTGATTGCTCAACTCCACCGCCTGCGCAATGCCTAAAAAAGTGCCCCCGAAGTGAGGGGACGAACAATGATTATTCAATGTGCCTTTTTTGCGACTCTCTTTGATGCCAACTTACCCGTGGCACCGATTGGATGCCCTTTGGAGATCAGTCCCTGCCAAACGGAGTGAATGAGTGAAGGTGGCATTATTTATTTGTTTACCCCACTCGGATTGATCACCCATTTGCCCCCGTAAGTGTTGTCCCCGCGGTCCACCAATTCCCCGCCTTTTCCTTAAAAATGCCAAAAACCAATTTTTGTTTCGTCAATAAATGTATCAATCATTTTCGACTTGCCAATTGGACACAGTCCAAGCGCCTCGTAAGTGATCAGTTCATTGGGCGCAAAACAATCGTGCACTTCCATCACCTTTTTTTAAACAAATGATTAGCCAAATTTGGTGACGGAGAAAATTCATTGCGCGAATAAACATTTAAAACCGCCAAAAATGTGCCATTTCCAAATTTACGCCGTCCTTTCCTCCGCCAATGTAAATGAATGACCTGGATTTGATCAGGCTGAACCCCGGTGTTTGCATAAAGTCGTTCCGAAATTTGCTTGATCAGATCAAAGCCGATCATTTTGATGTTGGACCGTTCAGAGAACACCGATGGCAAATCTAATATTTAGTATTATTGATTTGCCGACTAATTCGGTGCCAAAAATTGTCCCTAAAAAGTGCCAACCCGTGCCCAATTCAATGCCAACAATTTCCACCGCTTGCCCTTTCAGTTGCGGATTCTGTTCCAAAAAGCGTTCACTGCAAATGACGACGGCCGCCGCTCCGTCGCTGGTGGGAGAGCACTCCAACAGACCCATCAAGTCGTAAATCTTCGGGGGGAGGGATAAAGCCATATGGGTCCATTCAAACATTAGATAAATCCCCCAACGGCTCTAATGCTTAAACCCTCTAAAATTGGACTCCATCCATTTTGAGGGGATTCTATTCAAGAAGGGGGTTCTAATGTAGGACAAACGGAATTTACCTTTCTCGCGTTGACCACCTCGTCCAGTGAGAACTTCTTTTGGAATTGGGACTTTCTAAACAATTCGTTGCATTATTCACCTCTCCTCCGCTTTGGCATTTCTCACGGATTTTGGACCGAATGCAGATGGTTTTTGTAGGCAATTTTGGCAAAGTGTTCCCTGCGCGTCCCTTTAAATTTTTTTGTTATTTCTTGGCATTCAGTGCGCGAGTTCCAAATGCGTCCCGCTCACTCCGTTTCTCCCCTCTCTCTCTCTCTTTGTCCCCCATTTCTCTCTCTCGTTCTCTATTCCCTCTCTCTCTCTCTCTCTCTCTCTCTCTCTCTCTCTCCCTCTCTCTCTCTCTCCATTCTCTCTTCTCTGCTTCTACCATATTTCTCCATGTGCTCTCTTCCCGCATTGCCAAACATTTGTGAAGTGATCGGTGCTGCCTGTAAGCCATAAGTGTCGGACATCAGCTGAATAAACAAACAAAATCGGTGTGTTCGTCGCAATTGGCCATTGATCAGCGGCCCGCCCAATTATTTGCCTGAATATGTTTTTCCACGGGCAATGCCCGATCGTCCTCCATTCCTTGGGTGGCCTCCAAACTGCCGGGATTCATCTGATGAATGGCATTAAAATGATAAGTGAAGTTGATTAGCCATTTTTTTGATAAATAGTCAAATAAGGCACAAAAAAAAATCGAACATTCCAAAATTAAGTCTTTTTTTATATGAGACCTTCTCAAAGCCAACTGCCAGCATCAGATCAACATTGCCTAAAGGGAAGGCACAAAAAATGAAAGTTGAAGGAATATATTATATTTATTCGAATTTAAAATGCCCTCCTATAGAAGCCCCCCCCCCTTTTTGGCCTACGTCCACTTGCCACTTTCAATGATCTGTTTGCAGAGGAAAATGCCGGAAGAGCCACTGGCACAGGCATTGTTCAGCTAAACATCGTTCTATCTATTTATGTCAAAGTTTCAACAAAGTGTCAAAGGGATTAAGTGCCGAATTTACTCTACTTTAGTAAAGTGCCGAACTCGCCCCCCCTAATAATGTGTCAAATTCGACCCTCCTTCCCCGTCCCCTATAAGTGCCGGATTCGCCTCCTCCTCCACTCCCTCCCCCACTAATAAAGTGCCAAATTTGGATGATAAATGCCGAATTTGACCTCCCCCAAAATGCCGCCACCCCTCGACAACTGACGTTGAAAATTGGAATGCCCGTCAGTCCCATTTCGTACAGTGCCCTCTGTCCGCAGCACGAGCCCCCGTACATATAAGAGGCAGTCGCCTGTTGGATTTGATTGTATTTGACTCCGGCATCCGCCAGTGCTTCAGTCACTAAATGAAATAACGCGCGCAAACATTCGAATTTGTGCCCTCCCCCCAATTTATTAGCACCAACCTGCCTCCTTAACCAACTCCGGATAATCCTTGCCGGACGATTTGGGCTTGTAGAACTTTAAGGAAACGGGGGAAATGAATGAATAAATGACTGATTGGCTTTGCTGCTCGCTGACCTTTGTCATGCCGACGCCGACAATGAAAACTTTGGGCTTATTTTGAGCTGTGCTCGGCGCCATCATTGATGAGAAGAGCTTACAAATTAGTGAATGAATTATTATAAATTAATTTTATATTAATTAAATGTATGGAATTTAATAAAGAAATGGTCAGCAAATTGTGTGGGAATTGAGTGACATTATGATAAGAGAAAGGAAGGTAAGGTAACAATATGATAGGGTAAAAATCGAGGGGAGCGGGGGGAGGGGGAGGACATAGAAATGGGGGGGGGGGGAGGGGGCCGCGGCGAGGGGGGAGAGGGGAGGGGGGAGGGGGGATAGATGTTCAGAGAGGGCGGGGGCGGGGAGGGGGGCAAAGGGGGGACTTCCGCGTTTTCCCTCTTCTGCTGAACCAAACGATCAATAGTGCGATGGGCGCATGGTCCAACCGGATTTTGAGAATTTGGGCGATCGAGAAATGGTTGAAAATGTGCAAAAGCAGCGTCGCCGATCGCTATTTTAATTCATCTCTTTCAATTTAGAAATTGTATTTTGTTGAATGGGTTTGTGAACAATTTTCCAATGCTTGCTTCTCGTCATTTCAAATGGTGTGACAAGAAGAAAGGTTATTGAAATAAAAATCGAATGCAAATCCACGAAAACAATAGCAATTAAATGGCCCATTCGGCCCAAAAACGGTCACTTTTTCAGCATCTACCTCAAAAACATTTGTGGGGAAATTTTTAAAAATGGGGGGAGGGGCGAATTTGTGCCTATTACAAGTATCAAAAAAAAGGATCTGTCCGATCAACAATGTCATGATGTTATGGCAGTCTGTTGCTGCTGTTGTGGCTCGTCATTCTGCACCAGAGAACATTTGACAGTCCTTAAAATGTCAAAGATATTGACATGAAAATATAAAGTAATATCATATGTACTGCTTTTCTCTAATAGAATCCTCCCCTCCCCTCCGGTTTGGGGCAGTATTGAAAAATAGAATACCGGGGAGTTCTATTTGAGAAAATAATTAAAGTACCAATAAATGGCGGCGCCGAGGACGGCTGAACAAAAGGCGCCGAAGAAATGAATGTAGAAGAAGCGCCAGATGACGAATTCGTCTGTGCGAGTGAATATTGAGGTCAAAATGGCATTGGCCATTGCCCGCGCCAAATTGGCACTTTGGCCGAGAGGCGAACGAGCGCCGACGGCAGTGGCCACGACCTGTGGCAAAAACAATGCGACGCGATAAGCACAAAATTAAATTTGGTTAATTTAAATAAAATTTTTACTCGAGCCGATGCAATTGAAAATGCCTGCGGAAGAGAAGAAGCCGAAGAATGGCGATTGGAAGAATTGCTTGAGGCGCTAAACAAATGAGCCAAAACGATCAGAAGAGAGCACAGACTCTCCGCAATGAACATCTGAAGAAAAGCATGCCATAATAGTGGTGAAAGATGTGCAAAGTGCCAAAGGAATTGGCAAAAAGTGCATTAATGATGCCCAAGAGTCCCGGGTCTCGAGTCAAGAATTGTTTCGTTTTTTTGGGTATTGGCCTCGGGTCCGGGAATTAAGTTTTGGCCTCGACAGTCGGGAATTTGGTTTGTTGCCTGCAGTCTGTTGGAGAAGGGACTGTTACGCCCATTTGTGTCCATTTCCGACGCTTCGTCGGCGGCGGAAGCGACGACTTTTTGTTGTTGCTCAAATTGTGCCAAACTTTCGACGACCGTTCGAATTGTGCCAAGTTGAATGGAAGCGTCCACAAAAGCTGCTGATGAAATGGAAGAGCGGAAAAGAAGCGCGCCGAAGAAGGAACCGAAGAATTGGGCAAACAGAAGCGCGAGTCCGAGCAGTACGGGCAGCTGCAGGGTGAGCAGCGAGGCAAAAGTGGCGGCTGAGAGAGAAGAGTGATAGAGACAGAGACAGGGAGAGACAAAGAGGAAAGGAGAGAGGAAGACAGAGAGAGAGACCAAGAAAGACGGGAGAGAGAGATAAAAAGAGGACCACCCCAAACCAAGGGAATTCAAACCAGAACCGGGGGTATTGGATGGATTATGATCCCGAAACCGGGGGCCTTGAAATTAAAACTCAAACCGGGATTGAAGTGCACATTGCAAATGGAACCGAAGGCACAGATCAGTGCCAGGGTCAAAGCCCCTTCGAAGATAGCAATGTTTTGCAGTTGGAAGGGCAAATGGCCAGCGCCGGAAGGGAGGAGAAGCACGGAGAGGAGGTCGGCTGAATTAAAAATGTCATTGATCACTACAAATGCCTAACCAAGGATTGACCAGCACTGGTACTGAAAAACTCGATACTGAAAGGTCACGGGCATGACTGTCCGTATCGATATCGGCTCGGTACCGGCACCGGCCAAACCTGGCTAAATAAACCGACTGAAGAGAGTAAAGGCGAATGAAGCGACGAATTCAACGGCAAAGGGTGCATACGCCCGGCGGCACGGGTCGAACGGGGGCAGAACAATGGTGGTGGCACTGCTTTTGATAAGTCCCCCTGTCGGTTCAACGGGAGGCACTGATTGGGCTTGGGGCTGCTGTTGACGAAGCGATGGCCGCATTTTGTTGGGGTGGTTAAACGGAAAAACCCAATCGCGCGCGAATCATTGGTCATTGGCAATAACATTTGGTGCGTTCCCATGACAACGGCAAAAAATAACCAAAATACGACAAAAGATTATTATAATCAAAGCAACGAATGATCAAAGAAAAACCAATGGCCTCTATCGTTAGCAAAGCGAAGGTCTGCTTTTTTAAGCCTTACTCATTTATTGTCGATTAATCGGTGTCCGAATGCTCGACTCTGATCGATCAATCTTCCTTCCTTGCTTATGCCCTTTTCAGCTGATCCATTGTCTTTCTCTCTGCCCCTCTCTTTTTGCCCCTCCTCTTGCAATACCCCTCTATATCTCTCCATGCTTTTCCCATCCCTCTCTCTATATCTCTCCATGCTTCCTACTCCATCCACTCCCACTTATTCTTTATCCTGGTCAAGGTCGAAGGATGCATTCATTCCCCCCCCCCTCCTCCTCCCCTCCCCCCATAATGTCTTCCCAACTCAATCCATCGTCGCGCGACAGTTTCAAAATGTTCCACAAACTTTTCTGCCTCCGTCCCCTCTTCTCCGTGCTCTTTTCCGCTCTTTTCAGCTATGGCTTGGCTCAAGCGATGTTCACGCGACAAATGCTCCATTGGATTTATAAAGTCCATTTTTGTTTTTTTACCATAATTTTGTCAAATTATTATG
Source organism: Heterodera carotae (assembly GCA_024500135.1). Taxonomy (NCBI): domain Eukaryota; kingdom Metazoa; phylum Nematoda; class Chromadorea; order Rhabditida; family Heteroderidae; genus Heterodera; species Heterodera carotae. Next base: position 6,411 of record JAKKIK010000887.1, on the reverse strand, counting down.
CATCTTGGCAGATGCAACAGATTTGGCCCGTCCGCGAGCTGCTTCTTCTTTTGGGCGACAAGGAACAGAAATTGCAAAAAATTTAAGAGAAAAAGCCAAAATGTGGCAATTTAGTCAAAACGAACTTAGACCCGCGTTTTTTTAAAGATTACTTAGTTTGTAGAAGGACAATGACCCGTTTCAATAGTTTTTCGGCTATATGACGTCCTACAAAAGCATTCATTCATTTCTGCCGGGTTCGATTCGAAATTCCAATCATTTTTCAGTGCCGGTCACTACAAATCTATACCCTTACAATTGCTGTGACTACTTATGTTTCTGCACCTTTCCAGGCATTCATTATGGAGCCCACCGGAGCATCCATTCCCTTATTTGGCCTACGCATTGTTCGTTTATTTGGCAATTAGAATGATGTAAGTGACGGCTGATCAGTGAGCACATTAATTCTATCGTATTCCCTATATTAAAGTCCCCGGGGCTTTTTTCAATCTCAAAAAATGCCTTTATTGGAGGCAGTCTATTAAAGGGGTATTTTTCAATTATTAGGGGGGGGGGGGTGGGTTAATAAAATTGTGTTTTTTTCAATCTGTCTTCCTCAAAAGTGGGGCCCTCGTGGGGGGGGGGGGGGGTATAGGAAAGGGGGGGGGGGGGGGGATTATAAGAAATACCAAAAGTTTGTTATAAAGCGTTCAGGACCAACGACAAGCGGAGGCACAACATTGAGGGAGGAGGAAGGGAAAGTGCCACCATTGGACATGACCAGTCATTGTGCCGACTTTTTGCCACCAACGCATTACCCAACGGACTTTGTGTGGCACTCAGCACGACGCTGCTGTCTTTGGGCGCCCAACGCGTTGGCGAAATGCATTCGCTGGTCATTGCGCTCCAATTCGTCCATTGCTCTGTCACTTGCGCAGTGACAGCATTGCTCGCTGTGTTCGCAAACGAATGAAAAAGAACGGCGCCAAATAATTGGGGCGGGCAAATTGGGCCACGACCATAAAAGGAATGTTTTACAATTTATTTTATTTATTTATTCAAAATTAATTAGACAATTTTGTATAAATTAAACAAATGACTGATGGCATTAAACGATAAAAGGGAAACATTGAAGTTTGACTCTCATTTGTCAGGTCCAAAAAGTCTCCAAACCATTTTAATAAGTTCTATTAAGGGTACTTCTGGGTTATGCTGCCCCCCTCAAAAATTTTCCAAAAATTTGTAATTAGGAGTTTTCAAAGTTGCTGATCATGGATCTGACATTGGTCAGTCAACGGGGCGCAGCCAAGAACAGAAATTCCGGCACGATATCCTAGAATATCTGTAAAGGAAGAAATTTGTTAATGAAAATCTAGAAGAAATAAGTCAGAAAAAATCTTTTTTTTAACATTTGAAAAAATACGTAAGAAATGCCAAAATCACCCAAAACACATTCAGTCAATAGAAAATGTTATCAGACAACTCGATTAGACGAATGATCTAAACAGGTTTTACTCGAACAGACATTTTTTGAAAAGTCTTTGATAAATTTTATACATTTTTTTACGACTCTGAACCGGTTCAAAACCCGATTGAAAAAATAATAATTTTTGATTGTTTTAAGTATTCTAAGAGAACCTATTTGGTTTCATGCAATTTAAAATTGGGGCACCAATCATTTTTACGAATCTAATGTTATATCAGTAATTTGCCCATATTTCCTGAAGGAGTCTTGAATCTCGCGCATCCAAAAAGACCCGTTTAGAATTTGGTTACACCACTAAACATACAACTTTTGATATACTCCAAATCATTCGCGGTTGAATTCTCTCCACGACAGCACTCCTTGACAAAGGCTTCGCATTCTCTCAAAACCTGATCAACCTGCGAAAATAAATATGTTATAGTCGGCGCCAAAATTTGAAAAAAATCACATATTTAATTAAATTTAAAACTTACATAATTTGGCTTATTGGGATCAAAGCCAAATTGTGCCAACTTATTAGCCACCGGAAAATGTTCATTGCGGGAACAATGTTCGGTCAATGCTAAATTTTAATTAGTAATCAGAAATAAGGAAAAGTCATTATCATTAGATACATATGTATATTATCAAATTCAATTTTGACCAAGTGTTAGAATTCGGACCCGGAATTCGAAATGTCGCAAAGCTAAGCCCGGATTCTGCGACCCTGGAAGCACTATATAAAACGAACCAAAAAATAAATAAATCTACAAACCAATATATTTAAGCACCAAAAAATTTGCTTATTTCTTTGCTTCAGTCCATTTCGCATAAATAAATTTCAGCAGAATTTTTAAAAATAAGTGGTAAAATGATTAACAATTCAACAAAAAAAAGTCCTATATTAAAAGGCTGTTCCCTGGGGTTTCAAAGTCACTGATCAATGATCATGAATCTGACATCCATTTTTACAAAGTTAATATTTTATTAGCTTACATTTGTATAGATTCTCAGCTAGATCACCACGGACCCAAGTCGAGATATAAGAAGCCAATTCCCAAATAGCGTCTATACAGTGACGGGCCTGCAATAATTTAAAAATTTAAGTTTTTAAGAATCAAATTGATCGATGATCATTCACATACTGTAGCTAACCGAATTTTTAATTTGCTTCATCCAGTCTCCCATTTTTTCAAGCAAAAAGTTGTCAAATGAAAACGAAACCCGGCACCGAACCCATTTTCTGTCGAATTGGGTAAAGCCGATTAGTTCGAACACAAGTTCGATTGGTAATTTTTTTGACATCAAAGTTAGGGAAATAATGAGGTCTTTTAAACTTTTCTCCTATATATATAAATCTTTATCTCTACGTATATTGTATCTTTTGATGTCGAACAAAAGTGGCGGGCGGCACGGACAGACAAAAAAAGGGGGAAAACGGTGCCAACAGATAAAAACCAAACGGCGGGGGGAGGGTGGGAACGAGTTGTACACGTTGGAGGAGAGAGATATTGTTGGTCAATGTTGATTTTTGTTGAACAAAATGCGAATAAAGCGACCGAACAACGTTTTAAAAAATGTACTTATTTTTGACCCCAAAAAATTTGCACCAGTGATTTACTTATTTTGGAAAATTTTCGATGGATCTCTGCCTAACTTTAAGTTTCGAAAAAGCCTGAATTTAACTTTATTTGCTTGACTTTAAATTTTTGAGTTGTTTATCTCCCAACTTCTGCTTATTCAGACTAAACGCTGAGTTTTCAAAATAAAGCCCCCGGGGCTATAGTTTTCATCCCTCCTTAAAAGGGGGCTTTATTTCAGGGGGGCTCTACATCAAGTGGGGGCACTATTTTAGGAATTACGGTATTGAAGTCACGGTTCTGGGCCCAACAGCCCCGCTGTACATTCCATCTCGATGACAGATGCATGGAAAGAAAACAACAGAAGCTTTTGATAATATCATTCGAACAGTCTCATCAATAAGTGGAACCAAATGGTTTATGAAGCCGATAATGACTAAAAATCAGAAAATTAATGAAATCATAGATTAAATGACAGACATTATATTAAAAATCCGAGCTCAGATTCGTGATCAGCTTATTTTTTAATCATGTATTGACTTCTAACTAAATCTAACGTATCGGAGAAACCAACAATTCTGCGATATTACCTTCGAAACATGAATTAATTATAATTTATAAATGTATAAATTAAAAACAAAATGACTGATGGCACTAAACTATTTGTATTTCGTTGTCATTTTCCCCTCTTTTTGGGTTTTCGTCTTCTCCATTTTGTGTCTCTTCTTCGCCCTGTTGTTGTTCCTCTTCCTCCTCTTCCTTCTCAAATCCTCCACCTTTGAACATTGTGGTGGATAATACGTCTTTTTGTGTGCTAAAAGGAGGAGGAGCAAAATTGGAACAGTGAAGCCAAAAGTATTACGCTACAAATCCTCAATGTGGATCAAGGATGTAATGTATGGAAATATCGTACTTTTTGATTTCCATATAAATTCAAGTCGGAATTTTCGCCCAGAATCCGGTTAGACCTGTATATGGATTATGGGTTGCATTTACCGGTCTCCCGTCAGTAGCATCTGTCGCTTGTCCTCCTCCACCTCATCATCTTCCCCGCTGCTGTCCCCTCCGTCATCCATTGACTGATTGGCATTGGCATCCTCCGCAGCCATTGCCGCCAACCATCCGCCGCCCTCTGTTCCTTGCGTTTTGATTATATTCACATCAATTGGCGTCAGTTCGCTGAGTGCTCCGCCGGCTCGTAAGTGAATGTACACCTAACGACGACGAAGAATTATTGGAAATAGTGTAATGAATAAATGATTCGTTATTTAAAACCCTTCGTGTATTGAAAAATAGGAGTCCCGGGACATTAAAACAAATAAACCTCCTCCGAACGGTCAACAATGTCTCGCGCGATGCCCATTTTGAGGGCGGTAAACGTAGCGTAGGACAGGTCGATGGTCCCGTCAACCAAACTGTATTGGAAGTCGAGAGAGTCGTCATCGCCCGACCGACGCACATCCATCGTTTGGAAACGGAGCAATTTGTTCGGGTCGCGGAGCAAATTGCCGAGAGCGTGGAAATGAGAGGAGACGAACACGTGAGGACACCGTTCGGTGGGGCCTTCGAGCCAATAATTCAAACAGCTGGCCAACAGCGCAAGGCCAACCTCCTAAGAGAGATGGGAAAAGGTGCAAAACGGAAACAAGGAACGAATGGAAAATTGTAGGACAGTAATATTGTCATAACTGATCACGGATTACAGACAGGATCGGGCAATTTTTAAAGAAAAACCAAGATTACAAAACTGAAGGTGACATGATCCCGCCCAATTGTTAATTTGAATTATATGTCAAATCCTTTCTATCATATTGTGAAACTCGGTCTCTAACAAATAAATCAATTACCGTCATTGTGCCCTTGCCGAATTCGTCGATGATCAGCAGAGAACTCTCATCACTTTTGGCAATGGCACGGGACATCGAAAGATCGAAACAACAAAAAATTGCTATGTAAATATAAAATGAACAAACTTGTTTAAGATCATTGGCAAACGAAGACATTCCATCCAACACCGAGTCAATTGTGTAAAGGCGAGAGAGAATGCGACTGATCGGACCAATGGTGGCACGTTGGGCGGGCACGAAGGAACCGCAACAAGACAAATAGACAACGGCGCCGACCTCAACAAAACAAACAAGGCAAATGGCATATTTGATAAAGGATCGAAGGGCAAGGAAAATGCGGTATACCATTTTCAGATAAATACTTTTGCCCGATGCATTCGGCCCAGACAGCACTTTGACCTTGCCAAATTCGATGGAACTGCTGAAATGGACACAAAGAATGATAAATCGAACAAGATTGATGATAAATTATCACTTACTGTACGGGGTTCGGCACGTATTTGCCATCGTTGCACGTATGTTCAGCAATCGGATGCCGTGCCTGCTCAATCGCCACAATTGTCTCGTCCACAAAGTTTGGTCGTGTCCAATTGTATTTGCGCGCAACAACCGATCTGAAAGGAAAACGGATCAGTCAGGGAGATGAACAAAGGAATATCGACGCACAAAGAAATGAGACAGTCCAAAGTGGCTGCCAAATCGACCGCTTTCAGCACCTCGTCTTTGGAGTCCAACACACGCCGCTGCAAACTGTGAGCAAAAAAAAACATGGATTACTGTCTTATAAAATGTCGAATGAAAAAAGAGTTCGTGGACCCACTTTAGATTCGAAAATTATCATCGTTTAGGCTAGGTGAGGAAATCCTTCGTAATATGATGACCAACTTCAGCAAAATGTTCGTCTCCGCGTCCACAATTTGCATTTTGATGTCCCCAATATTCTCATCCAACAAGCGCATTCGTTTCGTTTTGTAATAGGACATGCCCTCGGAGGAAAAAACCTGAATGTGAGAAAATATAATTATGTCATAAAATAGTGCCGAACAAAAACAATGATTATCCTAAAATTTTTGCCGTTTGGATTTTTTTCCAATTAAAACATACAATTTCCACGAGTGCTTTGGTCTCCGCTGGGATTTGCATGTTCTCCGGTACCATCAGCAAATAGCCGATGATCGGCACGTAAGCGACTGAGCAACTTTCGATGGCAATTTCCTCCGCCTCCATTTGTGCCACTGATGTCAAATCCTCGGGTAATTTCTCGTACAATTCTTTTTCTGCAAAAATGTGAAAATTCGTAACGTAATTGGGCCGCTGACTCTGATTGAATATCCAGAAAGAAAGGACACAGAAGAAAATACTAACCCTAAAATTCCCTAATTAACTCACTTTTGTCCAACTCGGAATCGACGCCTTTGCAAATGACCAAACGATTTTCACTGAAAGATTCGGAAAAATCCACCTGAAAATGAGAATGCCTTTGGTATTTTATACGCAAACGCCGCCAATGACTGACCACGCCGATGAGAATGGCAGTGAG
>JAKKIK010000886.1:0-21790 GCA_024500135.1 Heterodera carotae | reverse complement strand
GCCCAGCAACAAAAAATGAAATTTCTCAAAATTTTCATTATTAACACACGAAATATCTTTAAAAGTACAGAATAAATCGGGTAATAAAAGAAAAAATACATTCACAACTCAGTCTTTATTTATAACAATGATATGAAATTACAACCCCCAATTCCCAGCCAAAAAATAAATAAATTTCAAAAATTTTTATTGTACCCAAACAAAAAAAATTCTAAAATATGCAGAAAAATCAGGGAATGCGATAAAAAATATTAAAACGTACATACAATCATTGGAAACCCGAAAAAAAACATTTACCCCGAGTGGGTTTTGAACCCCCAGCCACCCCAGCAGAAGGCACCCCAATTTTCAAACTTTGGAAAATTGTAGCAAATTCGAATTTTTACCCAAAATGACCCCTGGCTGAAAAATCGGATCCGAGCCTAGCTCCGAAAAACGCGCGATGACACTCAAATTTTTTTGCATATTTAGACAGAGGACATCCTAAGCCACAATCGCGCGCGGGACAACTAAGCGATCTGATCACTTTTAAGCATAGCTGTCCCTCGTTCGAAAATTGAAAAAAAGTCAAAAAAATTTTTTTTTATCCTTGGCAAAAAATTTTTGTCACAGGCTGCAGACCACAGTTTTTATCCAATCTTTGCCAAATCTTGCATGCACATCAGGGACATCCCAACTTACCATCCTCCCAGCAAGACCTAAGCGCTCCAAGCCAAGACAAAAAACTTTTCTTCAGAGCGACTGTCAAAAAAGTACCATTTTGGCAAAAAATTTTTGTCATTTTTTGCAGGCCTCAGTTTTCACGGTAGAGCTTAGCAACCGCTTACTAAAAGGTGCCAAACATCCCAACTTGAGTGCCTCCCAGCAACCCCTAAGCGATTCGGGCAAACAGAAAAAACTTTTCAGCAGGGTCCAAGCGAAAATGCCAAAATCGGCATTTTGACAATGGCACAACTTCGCGCAGGATGGTCCTAGAGAAAAACGTATACTTTTCCTGGATGCGCCTCAAAAAGTTGCTTCGGCAATCCCCAACTCTTGGGGCCCTTCGGGCCCTTGGAAAGGCTATTTTGTTTTTTGTATGGCGGCCCCAGCCAAATCGACGCGAAACCCCAGTTTAATTTTTTTTTCTCCCCTCTCTTAGCTCTCTTCCTTCGTCGCTTTCTCCTCCTCCATCCCCCTCTCTTCCTTCTCTTGTCTTTCCCTCTTCCTTTTCTTCTTCCTCCCCCTTTCACTCTTCCTCCCCCTTTCCCTCTTCCTTTCCCTCTTCCTTTTCCTCTTCCTTTCCCTCTTCCTCCCATTACATACCTAGTATATAGGGAATTGATAAGCTAAAAGTAATATTTCATTTCAATCATAGCTTGAAATTCATTATCTTCTGAAATCATCTGATATCACCTTGGCTTCAAAATATTATTCTGTTTAGTGATTTTATTAATCTGCGCTTTTGCCCCAGCAAATGGAATTAAACATTTCGTTGACTGATGTAAAAAGAATGAATTTCAAAAATAATTTTATTTTTGTCTTTTTTAAGATTTACCAACAGCTGACGGCTGATGCAAACAATCACCGATCTTTTGTTGTTTTTGCAACAATTTTCACTCTTTTGGCGCTATTTGGAATTATTATGAATTTATTCGTCGTTTTTGTAACAATTCGCTCAAAGTTTGCCAATTCGCGTCGAATTTGGGCATTATAAAAATACCAAAATTAAGGGATTTGCATGGCTCTGCCAACAAATTATTGGCCATTTATTCTTTTCTCGAAGTCGTCCACCAATTTGGCTATTCTTTGTTCCCTTTTACTGTGTTTACTGGCCAATATTTAATTCATTTTAAAACTGCCATTATGCTTTTAATTCCTTCTTTTTTTGCATTTTGTTGTACAAGTTGCTTAATGTTTTTCACGAGCATTGACCGTCTCACTTATGTAATTTTCCCACTGAGGTAAATTAATTTTGGTTAAAAATATTTAATTACTAAAGTGTCCGATTTTCAGGCATAATTATAATGGCCTTATTCTTGCCATTGTTTTGCCCATCACCGGCATTTATGCCATTTATATGACATATAGGACAATTGTAGAATCTAATTTGCTTTGTGCTTATTTAATTAATGAACTAATTATTGCTACACCAGCTGACTTAGGATTCGCTCCGGTAAAATATTTATTTTTAAATTTCATTCCTATTTTTTTAAAGGACCAATGTAGTAGTTTTGCGCCAAAATGGCAATTCATAACGATAAGCTGTATTTTATATGCAGCAACTGTTGTAATTTATATGCTATTGGCAATTTTAATTCATTTTCGAAAAGGTACCTAATTTGTGAATTTGGTTTTTTATATTTTTTAATCCTTTAATTTTGTTTTTGCCCCTTCCAATTCCATCGCTGACCAAATGAATATGCGAATATTTCGTTCATTGTTTATCATTGTTTCCGTTAACATTGGCGGATATCTGATCATGAGTCTGAGTGGGCTCAAGGCTAGACAAAATATTGAAAATTTGTCAATGGATTTTTGGACAAGGAATCAAATTGGATTTGTTGTTTTGAATATCAGTGCCTCGTCAAATGCACCAATACTTTATTTCACAAGGTATGTAAATGAAACAATGCATTTAAATATGTAATATTTAAAGATAGAAATTATACAATACGTATAAAAATGAATATTTATTTGCTATTTGTGACATTTAATTAACAACAATTAATTTTCATAAACGGACGCCGCTTTTAGTCTCTTTTCTGTTGCTCATTACATAAAACACATCAAAATTTAGGTCTCATTTGTGACAAGCAATGAGTTAGCTGAAAATTAATTAAGCTTATACAATACAAAACGTTGTGCTTTAATATTGTTAATTCTTTTAGTTCGGAATATCGGAAGGCATTCCTTAAAGAATTGAAGGTGTTCATCAAATTATTCAAGAACAATTCCGTGAACCCATAGAATAAATACCCAATTCTTGATAAAAATATATCTTTATCTATATTTTTTTTTACACTTTATTTGCCGTTCATCTGATGAATTGTCATAAAAATATTATGAATGTTTTTTGTCTCTTTTTTTATAAATTTAATGTTGTTCTTTGCGTAATTTTACTATTTTCAATTTTGTCCCTCATTTTTTCCCTCCACTCGTGCAAAATAACATTTGATTACCTAAATTGATTATTCTTTTTGTCAATTCGCTGTTTGTTTAATGTCAACACAATTTTCATTTTACACAAATATCAAAATTTAAAAAAAAACAATTGAAAAATGCATTTTGTTTCATTTATTTTATTTCTTTCCATTGCGCTCATTCTTCGAATAACACCTGCTGCCGTTAATGGTCAGTCAACAATTAAAGAATTGAATTTTAAATGAAAATCCAAAATAATATTTTCATGGGTCAAATGTTACCACGGCACATCGCTTGCCGATGGGCGATCGCGACTAAAGGATTTTGTCCGGACGGACTGTGGCCCGTACATTTCGCACTGTCTTAAAGTGGAATGCGAAGCTGGTGAAAAGTCTAAAACGGACATTTGTACACTGATAATTTCAAATCTAAAGAGGGCCAACAAATCGTTATCAAATATTGTGGCCAAAAATGCTCCGAGGCAAAATGTGCTAGCAGAAAAAGGGCTGATGAAGTGACAAATTGTATTGAATGCCGCGGCGATTTATGCAACAGCACACGACAAATAAACGCAATTTCACTCGGCAATGATTTGATGTTTATTGTGTTGGCAGGTAATTTGATTGGAGAGGGTTTTAATCAGGAGTCGGTCTTATTTAGTCTTATTTGTTAGATTTGGTCTTATTTTGGGTTAAAGGAAAATTCCGATTTAAATCTATCACTTTTTGCCTTTATTTCTTTTAAAATGTCACTTTCTCAAAAATTTGCCTGTCTCCGCCTATGGGCACCGTCGCACAACAATCAAATATATTTTGAATTGAAAATTAGACTCGAAAAGCGAAAAAATCGGACTAAACAAATTCACTTAATTTTGAGAATATTCCCGGCGGCGCCTTTCGCCCCTGCCATACACTCCCACGCAGATTATTTTTGATTTTTTTGAGTAATTTGGATTTTTTTTTATTTTCAAGTCCCATAATTACACAAAAATTTGTTGGTGGTGAGAATATTCTTGAAAAAATTTATTTGTTGAATAAAAAGCAAGATTTAAAGATCGTAACTAAGTTTTAAAATTTATCTTTTTGACCCCAAAATTTTTTTGACCAGTATTATTGTCTTATTTCGGAAAATTTGATGCGACCCCTGTTTTAAAATGTTTACAAATTCGTTTTTTTCGACCTTGTGACTTTTTGGTGAACTGTTTTAATTCTGCTTATTGAAAATTAAAATGGGTTTTTGAATATTACCAAGATTAAAGAATTGCTATGCTACCAGAAAATGCCTCAAAAATGGGCACCCATTGAAGCCAATTTGGACTTTTTAGACCAAGAATTTAGAATTTAATTAGGCTCAATAATTTAATTTTTTATATTAACTATTTGAAATTGCAGCATTTGTTACCTTTTCGATGCTTTGATTTAATGATTAAATTCGAAGAAATGAAAGAAATGCCAATTGATTTTCGATGATCTGTGATTCACAAATCAACAATGGCCTTCTGCTCATCTTCGGAGACGGACCAGCGGAAAAGCCTCCGGTCGAAGTTTGATCATAACTAAGGCTGGGAACTATATGAATGTAAAATCGCGAAAAATGGACATAAATTGTGAAATATGGAAAAATATGGATATAGAAATCCATCCTAGAAGCTTCAAACCAAGCTAAAAATATGTCTTTCATGCGTATCATCAGGCCTCCCACAAAAAATATGGATTTCCATATAATTCCCAGCCCTGGTCATAACTTTCCTGAATTCTTTTAACCGATTGATTCTGCTATTCATAGCTTGAAACATGTACGCTTTCTTTAATTACTAAGTTTGATGAATTGACTGACTAACAAATAAGTGAAAAAGTTATGATCAAAAAGTTCGGCCTGCGGCGTTTCGGCTTGGAGGGCCCTCTTTCAATTTTTACCTCATATTGAACTAATTTTTAAAAATCAAAGTAAATTTCAAATTCCAAAAGTTGAACATTAGCCATTTCAAATTGAAGTACGTGTGCACGAAAAAGAAAGTCCAATTAAATTCTGAGCTACTTTTGTATTAGGTTTGTCGAATCTTTATACTTCAAAAAAGGAGGCGAAATTTCGAGGCAATGTTTTGTATTCATGCAATTATTTATTTAAATTAAACAAATTACAGTCGTCCTATACATACATTAAATGATATTTTGACAAAATAAAATAAAATCATTATCTTTGTTCAAAAAAACTATTTTTGAATCCGAAACAAAGACAATGATTGAGAAATGGTCTTAGCTGAGCAATTTGGTACGCTTCAGCAGACGTTTATGATTTTTCATTCATTATTGTAAATTGGTAACATTTAAGAATTTTTTTGCACTTGGTTTAGACAGAATATATTATTATTGAATTTTTGGTCAATATAGCATACATTTAAAGAAAATTGCAAAGATTTATCGATTTTGTTTTAGATTTGACAAAATGGTTCAAAATTTATTTTCAATGTGTTTCTTTTGTATACATTTCGATGTCCGGCTCAATGCGCCCTAAAAGTAAATTATATTTTATAAGTCTGTATGGAAGGATGAAAGTAAAAATGTACCTAAATTTAAGTGAATTTCCATCCATTTTTGCAATACCATCGGTTTAAGAAGAATCTCTGCATTAAATGATTAAATGTCTAATTTTGATTTAAATTATAATTTGATTATTTATTTACCGGTAGTATTTGGCCGTCGGTTTTCGTCAATTTCCATCGTATTCTCAATGAGCTGACGCATTCCTGGCGTTACTGTGGACGAAATAGGCCCATGTTGGCCCTGAAAAAAGTGACATTTAATTCCTAAAAGAACCCTCAAAATTTACTCTAGCTATTCTGAGCAGGAGGAGCTGAATGGAATCGCTGTCGAAAGCCTTGCGCAACTTAAATATTTTAATTGGGTGTTATTTATTTTTGCAATTTTTACCTCAACTAATTCGTATAGCACACAGCCAACAGCCCAAACATCCGATTTTGGACCGTAGGCACGACCTAACAAAAATAATTATATTTTTAGAGGGCCTGGTAGCTCATGAGTCAGAGGAGGAACTCTTTCCACGGATGGGATGATTTCGTTAGTTCAGTTCAATTCCTACCCAGGCTTTACCATTTTGCCGATTTATTCTTACAATACCTTCGCATATTTCCGGTGACACATAATTCATAGTGCCCACAAATGTTGACGCTTGCGCACATTTTGAATTTAGTTCCTTACGATAAAAAATGTATGTACAATATATTCGCTTAATTTAAGCCGAACAGAATACCTGGCCTCGGTTTGGTTAAATAGTTAAACTAAGTCTCCAAAACCCCAATTTTACATCGAAACCCGAAACCGCTATCGAAATGCATCATACCTTACTGATTCCAAAATCGCCAACCTAAAAAATTAAAAAAAGGTTTTCAAGAAATCATTAAACACATAAACATACTTTGACAATTGTCATTTTTCTGTTCAAAAATATGTTCGCAGTTTTGATGTCACGATGGAGAATCTTCAATGCATGTATATGGTCCAATGCCAAAACAATCTGAGAAACAATTAACAAAAATTAATTAATTTTGTATTAATTAATGGATTCTTTGATTAATAATTAAACAAAAAGTGTAAAAACCTGGGTAAAATAATAAAGCACCAAGTCTTGTCCCATTTTTATGCCTTTGCGATCTTGAATCATCCTAAGAAAATGCAAAATTTTAATTTTAATCAATATAACTTTGTAATATTTGCATACCTTTCCATTGTGCCTCCATCCAAATATTCCATGACAATGCACAATTGCTCCAATTCAACAAATGAATCATGGAACCGAATAACATTCGGATGAGACAACTTCTTCAATAAACTGGCTTCATCTTTTAATTTAGAAACATTTTTTATTTTCTAAGATTTATATATATTTTTCTCTTAATTTCGTTTGAATAATTTCTTCATTTTCATACATGAAATTGCTCTTTTGTCATTTTCACTTTGGCACTCAAGCGACACTCTTTTGATCACCACTTTTTTGTTAAGCCGACTGGTTTCATCCTAATTAAATAAGAAATGATTAAAAATTTTTATTATTTAAATATTTATTTGACATTTTATCACTCCTCCTTTTTACCTTATATAAAGCACAGATTCCAAAGGCTCCTCGACCCAAATCCTTTAATTTTTTGAAATTTTTTAACCGCTTTTGTTGTCCATCATTCGCTGTCGGCAATGTCGATAACCCAATCTTATCAGTTTCACGGCACATATAATAATTGTTAAAATCCAAATTCATTTTGACAAAATGGTAAGCTGAAAATATGAAAAAAATTAAGTAGAAGAATAAAATATGTTATAACTTAAAAAAGAACAGCTTTGGAAAATAAAAATTCTGTTTTCTATTTTTTCGTCATTATTTCTTTTTGGCGAAGCGTCTTATTCATCAACGCGCAAAATATAATGCGCTATGAAAATGGATGCAGGATAAATAATGATTTGATCACTATCGATGGTCGCGCGATCGATTGATCAATCCACCGCCACCCGCCCCCCGATCGGCGTAGTTCATCATAAGTTTATTGAAGACGATTGACGCGATCATCACATATCGTCGAAGGCAGTCAGGTCTTATTTATTGCCTCCGATCCCTTTTAAAAAAAATAATTGTATTTTTTAAATCCAAACCGAACCAAAAAACGCCCACAAAAATGTAGTAACAGAAGAAAACAATTTAAAAAATATTATTCCTGAAGGTAAATATTTTTGTTTTAAAAACACCTTATTTAAACAATATTCATTTTAATTAAAGTGCTAAATCACTCTAAATTGTGGTACTAATATAGCACCAATTCCATTTAATAAACAAGAAAAAGTGTTTTCTCGCCTCTTTAATGTTAGTCCTTCCTACTGACAAACAATTTTTATGTTTTAAAAATATCTGATAGATATGAAATTTTTAATTTTGACTTTGTTATTGATACATCAAAATAAAGTAAAATAATGCCGTGCTCACGATTGAATACACTTTGGAAAGTGAAATTTAGATTTTTAAGTTTCTATATTTGTTTTTTCAAAAATTAATTGAAAAACGGGTTTTCTCACCTCTTTAAAATGTATTGTCAGTCCCCCAGTAACAAACAAATAACTATGTATAACTTGTCATTTTGTTGTTTACCTACTTATTTTTGGTGATGTGCAGCAATTTATTATTCGTAATAAAATTTATTCATTTAAATGACTGTAAAAATACCTTTAAGCGGTTAAAGTATTGCCAGGCTTTTCATTATTAGAATTAATAATGTAAATTTTACTTTTTCTAACAAATAAATTTTTTGATTGAATAAATAAATGACTCGTCACTTGAACCACCATCACCACGTTGCATGCTTCATCATATTTTGTTTGCTAATTCAATCAGAATTTTCTTCAATAAATTGTCAGCCGACGTCAAAGAGGTTATAAATTCTGATTTAAAAAATTCAACAGAATCAAGAAATTTTTGAAAATTGGGCTTTTAATTTTTAGGAAAATGTTTGTTCAATTAGACAATGTTATGAAAACACACAAAGAAATGTTAATTTTCGCAGAGTACGTGCGAAACGTGGGTTTGGTGATTATGCTCGAATAGCCGCTTCCGGCGCTGTCAGTGCCGTGGCATGGCATGCCACCAATAAAGCGATAAACAAAATTGGCTAAGGCTTAAGAATGGTGATGAACCGCAAGGAGGCCGATCAGACGAAGGAAGGATAGCGATCAAAATTCTACCAACTTTCAAATTTATGCCAAAGTTTTGCCATAAAATGCTATCACATCATTCTTTCGTTGATCCATCAATTTCTTCATTCAG
Source organism: Heterodera carotae (assembly GCA_024500135.1). Classification (NCBI taxonomy): domain Eukaryota; kingdom Metazoa; phylum Nematoda; class Chromadorea; order Rhabditida; family Heteroderidae; genus Heterodera; species Heterodera carotae. The sequence continues at coordinate 12,844 of JAKKIK010000886.1, read as the reverse complement.
CTTATCAAGCCCATAATTTTCTGCAATTTCTTTATCGGTTTCAATTGCTGCACTAAAATCTCAGCAAATGTCCACAGTTTCATCCACATTTTGCGTATCGGCTCATTAACATCGATCACCACAGGGCGGCCATTGATGAGAAGACTACTAATTTTGGTGTAAATTTGTGAGTAGTATTCCAAATAAAATCTCAAATTGACCAGCTTAACATTTTCCGTTTGTTTGTTGTTGTTGCTTGATTCGATTGTCATGCGTATTAAATCCTAAAATTAAAGCAAATCGCTTTTTAAATTTATTAATTTCGAAGAATTTGACACATTACCATTATTTCATTGTCAAAGTAATTTTTAGTTTCCGCTTCAATTTCGTTCTCATTTTTTTAAAACATTTTTAAATAATTAAAATAGTGCAAAAGTTTTTCCGCAATTAGCTCTTCTGCTCCCATTAAATTTTTTGCTAACAAATTATCTGTTAGGAAAGATTTTTCCATTTCTTCATCAAAATTGACGCTCAAATTTTGTCTCTAAAACAATGATCAAAAATTAAAATTTGAAAATTATCAAATTGCAAATACATTTTATAATTTTTTGTCCATTAATTTTGGTTCTGAAGCCGCCGATTGTTTGCTTGTCTCAGGGATTTTGCTGCTTCTGATCCAGAATCGCTATCATCAATAAAAATCAAAGGGATCTCGGCTAAAGAAAGGAGCAATATTTTGGCATTTGTTAAAAAAAAAGAAATTGGCTATTTTAAAGAAGTTTATTGCGTACGATTTGGCGAATGTTGTTGTTTGGCGAGGGCATTTTGGGTGCCAATTTGTTTATTTTTATCAACGGCAACGCAAACCCCAAATAAATGTGTAAGGGATGTATTCTCATTTTTAAAAAGCTAAATTATAAATATATTATCTAAAAAATTTAATCCCAATTAAAATCAATAAATCGTTATACCGGTATATAATACAATATGATTTAAGTATCACGTCTTAGCTCATATTATAATTTGAATTAGCCAATTATAAGAAGGTATACAAGGTCATAATACCTAATTATCATTTAAATAGGAAGAAAGTTTTTTCCAAATATTTATTGCATAAAAATGTAATAAAAATAAAATTAAATTGTAATAATTTTGCACTTGCCGCTTATTCAAATATAATTTGGGCTCTTCTGTTGCTCTAATAGCCTGGCGCCGTCCGAGGCGCTGAGCAGTGATCGCACGCGCCTGATTTGCCAGAATCGCCGGATTTGCCTTGCTCGCCAGCCTTCCCGGGCTGTCCAGGAGTTCCAGCGGGTCCTTCGTCGCCCGGAGGCCCTTGTGGCCCGGGTTCGCCATTGGGCCCTGGCGGTCCAGCATTGCCGTTGCCGCCGGGTTGGCCATCAGGTCCAGGTGGTCCCTAAATGCGTCAAATTCATTGACAATTTATGTCAGAATGACACAATTATTTGGTAAGATGTCATAAATATGAATAAAATTCATATATATTTAAATTTAAATGTAAATAAAAAACAAACCGGTGGTCCTTGTTTTTGACCTTCGCAAAAAAGTAGAATGTAATAATTTTATTTTTCATTGAAAATCTCACCCGATTCTTCCAGCTTTCCGGGCTGCCCTGGCTCTCCTGGATTCCCGGCTGATCCGGGCGGACCCTCCGGTCCTGGCGGCCCGATTGGTCCCGGTGGTCCAGCTGCTGCTGCTTGTCCTGCCTGTCCAGGCCCACCAGCATTTCCTGGTGGACCAGGTGGACCTGGAGGCCCAGTTTGACCATTCTACGCGATTTAAATTACTTTTGATGAATCTGTGTGGGTATCAGTGATGCAGAACCGACTCGCTGCATCACTGGTGTGTATTGTTCACTTAATACCTGTGGCTGCTCACATTCGTGGCACGCCTCGGGCGGATGCGCCTGCGCTTGGGGCGGTGGAGCTGGACAAAAGAACACACAAATTAATGTTAAAATTCGCTGTATGTTGCTTACCATCTTGGCCTTGACTACCAGGATTTCCTGGCAGTCCAGGGTGGCCCTCAATTCCTGGTGGTCCAGGCGGTCCGGGGGGCCCTGGCGCCGACACTCCACAGCCACAGCATTGGCCACCTGTTAAATTCATATGGATACGATCATTAATAGACACGCTACAGCACTATCTGGTGACAAACCAGTTTGACCCGAGGCTCCGTGTGCACCTCCAGAAACAGGCGATGTTCCAGCACCTCCGGCTGCCCCTCCGGTGGCCGCCACTCCAGCACCTCCGTGTGCAGATCCAGCAACCGGTACTGCTCCAGCAGCTCCGGGTGCTCCTCCAGAAACCGGCGCCGCTCCAGCACCTCCGGGTGTTCCTCCAGAAACCGGTGCTGATCCAGCACCTCCGGGTGTTCCTCCAGAAACCGGTGCTGATCCAGCACCTCCGGGTGTTCCTCCAGCAACCGGTGCTGCTCCAGCACCTCCATGTGCTCCTCCAGAAATCGGCGCTGCTGCAGCACCTCCTGCTGCTCCTCCGACAGGCGATGCAACGGCCGGTGCGCTGCTTCCACTACCTTTAGCTGGGCCGGCTGATGCTGTTCCATAACCGCCGGCAGCTGCAGCGGGCACAGGGGCAGAAGCAGCACCCGCTCCACCAGCAGCGCCTCCACCACCATAACCATCTGCCCCGGCTTGACGAACTGTTCGAAATCCACGGCCTCCGCCGAGCACTTGTGAAAGGACTTGGGTGCGTGTAACCTGATGCAAATTAAGTCTTTTTTTTTAATCATGTATAATTTTTGGTGTGAAAATTGCCTCATTCCAAATGTTGCCTGATCGTGACTTGCAAAAGTCAATTTCACTAAGCATATTGGTGCCCATCTGTTGGAAGTGCTGATATGCCAACGGAACGGACACTACACAGATCATTGTGGACACAGTGGACAGGCAAATGCCAAAGAATGCCAATGTTCGAATGGCATCTGCCTCGCGTCGCTGATCAGCTGCTGTCTGAGTCGGAACTTTTCTGTCCGTGTCGAATGACATTGAATCTACATTTAAAAAAACACTAAAAATTGAATCCACAAAATGATGGCATTTATCTTAGGCTAATTTGAATCGGTATTTGAGCATTATTTTTGGATGGTCCAACAATGCTCATTAGCACTTTTGCTTATATATTATGTACCTTTCTAACAAATGCAGCCCAAACAAGCATTGTGCTCGGACGAGTTTAATAATAACGCGTATAATTATTGATGGGGAGAAGCAGCATAAAAGCAACCGGCGATTAGTCAGTCATTTATTTATCCATCGCCAATGTCCGAAAGCTTAACACATCGCCATGATTTCTTGCAAAACAAAGTTGTGCAAAGCACACACATTTATTGCCGAATTATTTTGCTCATCGCCGTCAATCGGTCAGTCGGTAATCCGCAAAAAGTGTGCTGCGTGATAAAGCGCGGCTATCATCCATCAATTAGTTGTTATCTCTCCCAAAGAGAAATGGCGTACCGATCTATTGAAAAAATGCGCCGGGAAAACAAATATGGCTAATTGATAAAAAATAGGATGGTGCAAATTCTGCTGACGATAATTAAGCAATCATTGATGAATGGGATAGGATAATCCTTGGGTGAATTGAGTTGGGTGATATGTATGGGAGAAGGAAGGTAAAGCATTATATCCAATTACATATATTTTGTAAAAAGGGAACTAAAATTATTGTAAGTATAAATCAAGAAAGTTTCAGAAATAGGTATACGATTTCGAATGAGATTCTTCTAAATACGGAAAATTTTGAGTCAATTTTTATGTGCATTTATTTGCTCATTTAAAAGGCACTCAATCATTTTGGACCACTCAAACTCATCATGGATTCCATCCAGCAGCACCAGTCATGCCTCGCCGTGCAGAGGCAGACCAAATAAACTACAGAAACGCTCCTTGTTTGCATACAATCAAAAATTTGCATTGAAATTACTAATTCGCTTTTAGTAAAAAATTTCTGATGAATTAATATGAAAAAATAAATGAAATTTTGATACATTTATTGTGTGCTGGGTCGTTTCGTAAAAACTGCCACTTTGGTCGTTTCGTAAAAACTGCTAACTTAGAGAGTTCGGAACAAGTTTTTGAGCTATAACTTTTTTATAACTTAACCAATTTCAATGAATTTAAGATCATTATAAAGCTAAATGTGTTTAGAAAAAATGCATCAGCAGAAGCTAAGCGACAAATCCACTCTCGAAAAAGTTACGCACAAAATGTGACTTTTTCGTAGTTTCAAAATCATAACTTTTTCGAGAGTTTTTATTTAAAAAAATTACCATTAAAAATATAACGCGTTCACATGATTTATCAATTTTCATCGTCAATTTGCATAAGTGTAATGAAAAAGAACAATATAATATGACTGATTTGATTTTTTTTAAAATTCCCGTCAAATTGGCATCATTGGAGCAGAACACTGTAACAGATTTGTCCCCTCGGGCTATTTGGACATTTGCTCCGTCAAATGAGCCACCTAAATTTTGAAAGGGCGGAATGAATGCAGTGGAATATTCTGATGATTTGTGAACAAAGTGAGTGGCCGTGGGGGATATCATTCATTCATAAAGTGTCTTTGTGTGCATCGTCAGCAGAGAGTTGTGGTCTTTCTTTTTGTGCACTGTTTTTGCCTACAGCATCCAATTGGTCACTCAAAAAGTGTCAAACATAATATTAAACTATGAAAAATTTGGGGGAGGATCATATTTTTCATTCTACAGAGATTTAAAAGTCGAAACAGGTCGAAATGCACTGAATTATTGTTTCATCGTTTTTTTTGTATAATCCACCACTATCAGCATTTCTTAATAAACCACGCCACGCGTTCACTGATTCCCAAGCAAGTTTTGAGGATATAACTTTTGTTTTGGCTTGGCCAATTAAATTTGATATCAATCGAAAGCTAAGGTTTTAGAAGTTCAGTAAGAAAATGCAAAGCGATTATACATTTCTGCAAAAAGTTCAATTTATAAAGCACAAAAAAATGTGAAATCATGGAATTTAGGTCATTTTATATCTTAACTATTTTCTGGGCCAACCAAAAGCTATGTTTTGGTATTAATCTGAACATCTTGGTATTTAGAAGCTATTAGTGTGCAACTAAGTGATTATTAGCACGTTAAGTAATCAGAAATATGTACAATACATTCTGTCCATGCCTTACTTTATTTTTATTAAAAAAAAATGATTCTTAGTTTTTCAACGCTTTTTTCAAATTCCATTAAATTTTAGTGTTTTAAATGGAAACAAGTACTCAACATTATAACAACAATAATAATAATAACTTTAACAACAATGCATTCATTCAATTTCATCCCGCTTCATCATTAACACTTCATTCGCCAACTTTGCCTGTCCTTGGGGCGCCTTTCGATTTTACTTCACCCGCTTTTTCGACGCAGTTTCATTATCAAAATGTGCCATCGACGTTTTTCCATCAACAAAGTGCGGCACTTTTACCTCTGTTTTTATTAGCTTATTTTTGTAATTCAATAATTTGTTGCTTATTTCCTACAAATTGCATAAATCTCAATTTGTTTTTGCTTCTTACAACAGCAGCACATTCAGGCCAATATCCGCAACAACAACAACAACAACAACAATTGCAGCTTCACCACCGACAGTATCAGCAGCAGCAGCAGCAGTATTTGCGACAATTTAATGCGAACATTAATGCCAATGCGAATGCCAATGTCGCAATGGCGGAACAATCATCCGAAAGTGTGGAGGAGAACAGCAGCAGTGCCGAAGACGGAACAGCAAAAGGAAACAACGGCGGCAAGAAGCGAGTGCTGTTTTCTCCCAAACAAGTGGAAATGTTAGAGCATACATTCGCGCGTAATTTTTTTTTTTATTTGTCTCTAATACTTACAAGTCCAATCCCGATATGAAGCCTACCTACTCTTACCCCAGGGGAGTGGGCATATTAAAAAATACCCCCGGGGTTCGATTTTCCGCAAAAATTAATTAGTGTCTCTCAAACTATTGTAAATAGGTAGTGTACGGAATGGTTAAACTTAAAACATTGGTAGAACTTTACCGGTACCGAACCGGCACCAAAGTACCGGTGCCAATATTTAAAACCAGCACCAACATGTATTGAGCGGTAACAAACAGTACTAGTACCGGTACCAAAGTGTATCGGTCAAAAAACGCAGTACTGGTCACTGATTCGCACCTAAAAATCAGTTTTTCAAGGAGTATTCTTATTTTGGCACCTTTTCTTAACAAATTTGCTAAAGAAAATTGTCAATATTTTCACGCGTCTCCCGAGCTACAAATTACTTATAGTATGTTTGTATAGGAATTAGTTTATGTGAATTCGATCCATGTTTAAATTAATTGAAGAAAAATGATTTTTGATAAATTTTATCCATTAAGAAAAAATTCTGAATAGATACCAAACTCGCATTACCGTCAAAAATCCTCGTTTTACCTGGGCCCCCGTTTTCGGTCTTTTTCAAAAAACCCGGAAATGGGGGTGGGGGCCACGGGAAATCCCCGCCGGCGGGGCCCCGTTTCCGTCCGTTCTCTATTACATAATTACACCTACCTATTCGTTCAGACAAACAATACATCCCAAGAGAAGATCGGATTGCGTTGGCCAGTCGCTGTGGACTTCGTCCTGACCAGGCTAAATAAATAAATTTATCAATCAATCGAAAAAATATAATGAATAGGGCTTGGATTTTTAAATTTTAACCTAGTTTTTTTTGGCAGCTTAGTTAGAAGAGAAAACTCCAAAAATAGCATTTTCTCTGAACAATTTTTGATTTAGAGCAACTTTTTATCACCTAAAAAACCTAAATGTTGGTTTTGAGTTATAGCACCATTTTGGCTTTTTCCTTCATTCATCAACTCTTTAGGACTTTTTTCATTTTTTGTAAATTTAGGCCGGTTTTTCAAAAAACACAATTAAAAACCAATCTTTGCAAAATTCAAAAACATGCACTCCTAAAAAACCCAAATTCTTTAGTTCTGACCCCTTTCGAAATGTTACAAATCTTAAGTCAGATTTTGTCCATTGGATCTTTTGACAGTAACCCTTTTGATTATTCTCTATTTTTGTTAGGTAAAGATTTGGTTTCAAAACAAAAGATACAAAAACAAAAAGCGTCTTCATGATGTTAATGTGGCATTTACGCATGCCCAGGAGGGCACGAGACGGCACGCCAATGCCAATGCCAATGCAATGTTCGTTTTATGGGGCAAGGGATTTGTGCTGAATCAGTTCTTTAAAAATTTCTGAGTTTGAGCGAATTCTAGTAACTTTTGCGGTTTAATATTTTTTGTAATTAATTGAGTTATGAATAAAGTTATACCGCAAAAACTTCTGAATTTTGGATTTAAAAAACGCAGATACTTTTTAAGAAACGAAAGCACGGGTAGAGGAGGTTCAAGATAAAAAAAAACATTTTAATCATTTTTGGTCAAATGAGAATTTGTTCGGCTTTTGTAGGGTAAACGCACTTTGGACTCCATCCAATTGGCAAGCAATTGCAGTCAAGAAGGAAGAAAAGAACAGATCCCCGTCGGGGACAATTCCGACAAATGCGCCTGGGATTGTCAGCAGTGTCAATGCTTTAGCAAATAATTTTTTGTAGCTCATTCGGCGGATTTTTGAATTTTAGTTATGAGTAGAGACCGGCCAATACAGTAATTGAAAATACTATTAATTAAAACCGACTAAGATCAATAATTTATTGAATCAGAAATACAAACTAATTATTAGGGCGTTAGGACAAAAGGTCAAATAGACAAAATGTCCAATTTGCAAAAAACCGGACAAAAGGTTCAATCATTGTCCCAATAAGCCAAAACGGTCCAAGGGTCAATAAAAAGACCCGATCGAAAATTTTTTTTTTAATTTTAATTTGATAAAAAAATTTCTTGGCACTTCGTATTTAAGTGAATTTCGGGTCTATAAGTTTTTTGAATCTGTTGTCAGATTTTATCAGGGACCCTAAAAACCATTTTGGAAAATTGGACTGTTTTATCAATTGGGCTTTATGACCGTTGGACCGACCTTTTGTCCGTTTTTGGCTGACTGGACATTTTGTCCATCGGACTTTTTGACCGATAACCATAGTTAGATAAAATGATTGATAAAAATTTAGAAATGGACGGCGAAGGACACATAAATTGACCAATTAATTGGTTGATGAAATCTCAATGATCAATTAATTGATCTGTTTAATGATGGAATAGTATTGTATATTTGGTTAATCAGTTAACAAATGTTTTTGCGGGCCAACATAAATGACGCAAATATTTGTTGACATTCAAAAACGAAAACAGCCAATAAATGCTCAGCTCGGGTGGATATTATTGAATTAATGGCCCATTTTTACTCAAAGCATTAGCCGGCCAATATTGTCAGTAAGTATTCAAACATTTTGATGCCGTCACTCACTTTTATTGTCTCACGTCTTTGAACATTTTCATTTATCTTGTTGCCTTTTATTTCCTGTACAAAGTTTGATTCAAATGTTAAAATTTTGCTTCTTAAATTTGTATACCATAAATTTTCGCTTAATAATAAAGTTATAATTTTTTTTCAATTTTTTAATGTAATTTTTACTATTATTCCTTCGATTCAATCGCATCCAATTCCTAGGTATTTTGACATTTAAAATTTCAAAAAATTTACTGCTTATAAAACTGCTTAGCATTCGACAGTGCAAAAAGGTGAAAAATTGCGTCACAAACAATAAGTGGTGTTTGTTCTTCATAAATATTAAATGCTTCTTCAACCCAATATCTAACTGCTTCTTTTTGATCAATAAATCCCCTGTGTTTTTTAATCACTTGAAAAAATACCCCTGTCTTATATTTTACAAAATCTCTCTGTGTTGGCAAATTGCCAAAGTCGGCGTCAATGCTTTTGTCGTTGAAATGTGCCGTGCCATGGCGTCCCTTCTCACTTTGTTCAACTCTCTGCTGTATGTGTGTAATTCATTCACATTGGCTAGCCAACATTTCTTGTGAGAATTCATACAAAAACCTTTTTATTGGGCAACTAATAATTATTAATATATATTTATTATTACACTATTCTCATCACTTACTCACACTCAAAGCATTCCATGCCATGCCATCTGTCATTATTATTATATCGGCTGGCTCATCCATCGGCTGGTTGCTGTGACATACCTATCCAAATGCCAACACATTGCACATGACACAGGCTCCTCGCTCATTATTATGCACAAAATGAAACATTTTGCCATTCATTTTATCACAATTGTGCCAAAGTGCGCAATTATAACATATTTTTCTTTGATTGTTACGGTGCTTTTGCTCATTTTTAAGCCCCGACTACGTTGATGGGACAAATATGTCGGAGGTTAGGAATATCGTAGAAGAATGATCCCAAATTTGGGGGAATAAATGTCTTAATTGGTGTTGTGTAAAAGAACTAAAAATGTTGGGGATTTGAGTTGGGGGCTGGTTAAATTAGCTATCAAATTTATTTATTCTCTTTTTTTTTGCTTTTTTCTAAAGAAATATTTATTACATATTTAATTTGCGTGAGTTATCTGCATACCTGTAAATTACTTAAAAACTTATAATTTTTATTATTTTTTAAATTAAATCTTTTACACGCAATTTTCGTACTTTTAAACTTCCTTTTCAATCGAAGTGACAAACATTGCGTGCCAATGGGCACATCTGTCACTTTACGCTTCAATTTTGTGACAGCCTATGGAAGGCTTTCTCATTTTACATTTATGTTAGGGGATGATTTAAACTAATAAATTGTTGTTCAATAATAGCCTTAAGATAGCGATTTAAAGGCTAAAGCCCTATTAATAACATATTTAATTTTTCATTTTTCCTTGGGTTATAAAATGTCCATTTTTTGTTCCATAGAAATGCAATGTTTTGTGGCAATTTCCGATGTAATACAAGCACAAAATACATTATTTATGCGAAATTTGTTAACAAAAATCCCAATGAATAAAATTACAAAAGCCAAAGAAAAGTAAATTTTATTCGGCTCACTTTAATTTGGGGTATACAAATATTCGTAAAGTCTTTTGGGTACGAGCGAAATAATTCTTTATACATACAAATTAGGTACTCTATAATTTTGTTAAATTTGGTAGCAATTCTGATGAAAATTTTTCTATATGACAAATGATAATTCAAAATAATACACATTAATGATTTTCATTAATCTTTACTTAGTAATTCTAAAAATTTCCAAAAATTTACTTAATTTATTATTTGCATGAGAAATAACATATAATATTAATTTACATCCAAGCCTAATTATGTATAAATAAACATTTTTGAAATAATTCTCCATTATAAATTAATATCTTCCTTTACAGTTTCCCATAATCACATCATTAGTTCATTAGTGTAAGCTTAAAAGCTTTTTTAGGCATTTTTTTCCTATAAAAAGCTTACTGATTAATCCCAAGTGGCAAAACTCCATTTATTTTATGGACTTGGCCTGTTTTATTTAACCTTAGGCAATTACAGCAAATCTTTTTTCGCAAACCAACGGTACTTTTGCATTTTATGGTTTATAGGTGATTTTAGTTCCCTCCGCGATAAATATTAGCTCAACTTTTCTTGGGATTCGGAAAACAGGTCAAACGAAAAAAAGTGGTTCCAAACCAACCCATTTGGTCTACAAATACTCCTCTCCTCTAAAGATACCGTCGTCTTTTAAAAGTTTCGTAAGACTTTTAACACTAAAAATCCTCAGCTTATCAAAAACATTTATTCAATAATTAATTTATTTCTTTTAACACTTATCTGTTTAACAGTTGATGCCATTTCAATTTTACCTTCTTACGTAAATTCCCATAAGTGTTCCGCCCCCGCTCAGAAAGAAACCTCACAAATGAGCACCTAAAATTGCCATTTGCTGTTTCTAATCTTTATGTGTGTGCTTCCGACGTGTTCAAATTAGCATTTGTTGCTTTATGTGACATTTCGCCGGGGGCTATTGGAGCAGCCCATCGTTTTGGTCATGAATTTACAATTTATATCTAGTTGAATTATTTATAAAATATTTATTAAATGGACTTTATGATTAAATAAGAAAAAAAAAATTAGAGTAAATATTCTGACAAAATTAACTTAAAAGTACCAAAATATTATAAGGCTATTAAAAGAAAATATGCAAGATTCTAGGCGTTTGTTTGCGGAAAAATTCATAAGTTTTTTTCCAGCCAATTACAAGCAAAGTATATGGTGAGAGTTTTTGTTCATTTGGGCAAGATCTATCTTTTCACCAAAGGGTTTCCCCTAAAACCTAACGGTGTTCGAATTGGGTTCGAAAAAGGGTTGAAAAAATGCACTTTTTGGCAAGCAACTTTTTTTTGACCGACTCTAACTATGCTTAAAATGGTTGGAATCAAAAAAAGAAAACGATTCGTATCATCTACAGAGTCTCCCCTTCAAAATGGTATAGGGTTTATCCGGGTCTGAATTGGGTAAGTGCCCAAAAAGGGATTTTAAGCAGGTTCGGTCGGCATTTTTTCGGCCTTTTTCAGCAGAAAGGGAAGGGAGTGAAAAGGACAAATTAAATGTCCCTTCCAAGCAATCCAATGGCGTAGTGGGTTGTGCGTCGTGCCTTTTCCATGGATTCTTATCTATGGATCAAACCCCTCTCGATGAAAATTTTTTTTCATTTTTTATTTATTATTTTTTCTTTTTTGATATGTTGCAAAAAGCAAGGAGAGAGAGAGAGAGAGCGATGAGAAAGGGGGAGGAAGGATAGAGACAGAAATGCAGAAGTGTATGAGAGAGGGGAGGAAGAGGGCAGTAGAGAGAGAGAGAGGGGAGGAGAGGAAAAAGATAGGGAAAAATGAGGGAGGAGAGATAGAGAGAGAGAAGAGAGGGGGTAGGCAAGAGGGAGACAAGGAGCAGGGAGTGGAGAGAGAGATGGAGGAGGAAGAGAGAGGGTAGGGGTGGAGAGAGAGGGAGGATCGATAGGGAGGAGAAGAAGAGTAGGGAGAGAAAAGAAAGAGAGGTGAGGAGAGACAGGAAGGGAAAGGAGCAGAGAGGGGGATGAGAGGGCAAGGAGGGAGGGAGGGAGCGAAGCGAGAAGGGTTGAGAACGATGAATAGGCTAAAAAGGAGAAGGGGGTGACAGAGGGGAGGAATAGGACAGGAGAGAGAGAGAGGGGGGGGGAGAGAAAGTGAGGAAGAGGAGCAGAGGGGGAGAAGGAATAGAGGGGGATGGAAGTGGGTTGGAATGAGAAAGGGAAGGAAGGGGAGGGGAAGAAGAGGTGAGGAGGGGGGAGGAAAGGGGGAACGAAGAGAGAGAGAGAAGAGAAAGAGGGAGGAGTGGAGAGAAGAGGGGCGGAGGAAGAGGGGTGAATAGAGGAGAAGGAAAAAGGGCGGAGGGAGAAAAGAGGGACAGGAGGGCAGAGGGAAATGGAGAGGATAATTAGAGGGTAAATAAAAGGGGGCGAAGGGAGAGGGGAAAAGGAAGAGGAGTGGAGGAAGAGGTGAGAAGGGGGAGAAAGGGGTCGGGGGTAATGAAGAGAGAGGAGGAGGAAGAGGGAGGAGCGGGGAGGAAGGGGGGAACGAAGAGAGAGAGAGGAAAAGGGGGGAGAGGAGGAAGGAGTGGAAGAGGAGGGAGAAAAGCGGGTAGGGGAATAGAGATAGAGAGAGGAAGAGGGAAAGTAAGAAGGAAAGGAAGAGAGGAGGAGGAAGAGGGAAAGGAGGGGAGGGGGAGAAAGAGGCAAAGGAAGAAGCAAAGGAAGAGAGGAGGAGGAAGAGGGAAAGGAAGAGGGAAAGGAAGAGAGGAGGAGGAAGAGGGAAAGGAAGAAGGAAAGGAAGAGAGGAGGAACAAGAGGGAAAGGAAGAG
>JAKKIK010000885.1:0-21829 GCA_024500135.1 Heterodera carotae | reverse complement strand
GGGGGGGGGGGCGGGGGGGGGGGGGGGGGGGGGGGGGGGGGGGGGGGGGGGGGGGGGGGGGGGGGGGGGGTGGGGGGTGGGGGGTGACTGACGACGGCCTCTCCCTCTCTCCCCTCTCTCCCTCTCTCTTAAAGTCCCTTCTCTCGGCTCGTCGACTTTTAGCCCTCACACGAAAGTGTCCTTTAGGGGCACTGCTGCCGAAGAAACAAAACCACTCAAATGGAAGGGAGAGCAAGCAGTGCGGGCGAAATGACAATGATGAGATGGGATTGGTGTGGTGGTATGAACTGGAAGAAGAAGAAGAAGACCCTCTCTCTCTCTCTCTCTTTTCTCTTCTGCCGCCGTCGGCGGTCCGTTCCACTCCAAAACGACGCCGCGGGGGGCCATTCCCTCCCCTCACTCAGTCCCTCCCTCCCACTGTCTCTCTCTGTCCCCTCTCTGATCCGTACCCGCCGGGATCTTCTTCCCCCTCCCCTGCCCCCTTTCCCTATATCCCCTCCCCTCCCCCCAGCTGTCCCCTCAAGTGCTCTGTTGCCCCCCCGCCGTTCGCTCACCAATGAAATGGCTCAACGATGTGGTGACCATTGGCGGTTCTGCTGTCGTCGGCTCGACCCCCCTGCTCTTCCTCCTCCTCTGCTGCTGCTGTTCGTCGTCGTCGTTGTTGTCCATCCTTTGCCCGCCGGCCAGCAGCAGTGGGATCCAATCGCCCTGTCGGCTTTCATCCACTACCATCTGGCGCAATTCCACCAAATAGGCAATCGGATGGGAGGCGGCTGGCAGTGGCTGTTCCCAGCACAGGTGCACCCAGTTTGGCCCGCTCTCGAGCAACTGACAGACGGGGAAAAAAGTCGTGTCATGTTCAGAATCAGATGGGGAGAAGCGGTCGGTGGTCTCGCCAGGAAATAACCCATATTTACTCTAACAGAAGCCCCTGGGAGGAGTCTTCTATTAGAAAGTGGGCTTTAAATGAGGCTTCATTCTTTTAATATAACCTCAAGGGGTGGGGGCTTCTATTATAGGAGGGGTCGGGTGAGTTTTTCAATACCCACTCGAAAAGACTTATTAGAGAAAATAGCAAAATAGGGTCATTTGCAGAAATGGGGGGCACCTTTGGTTGTCCGGGAGGTGGCGGGGGCTGCTGCCGGAGGGATTGCTGTCGAAAGGGAGCCGAAGGTCGAATTCGAACAAGGCCGGACGACGGACTGTACGACTGACGGCCCAATTGGTCCCGGGCCAACACACGGAATTCGTACTCCCCGTTTGGACGCAGATTTGGCACGGTGAACCGGTGTTCGCTGATCGGATAATCCATTGCCGCAGTCCAACGGGAAGTGCCACCGGCTGCCCTGTACTCCACCTGCGCAAACGAATTGTCAATGCCAAAAAGATCCAAATGTCATGACTTCGGCACTCAGTCGCTTACCACGTATCCCACCAAAGGACTGCTCGTCGCCTCCTCCCAGCCATTGTTTGCCATCGTTTTATCCCCTCGGGGAAGGGCATCAATTAGATGATCACCCCCGTTGAGGGCTGTCGTCGAATATGCCATCGATGACGGCGACGGCTGCCATTCGATGGTCGCCCGGTCGCTGTCCAATGCCACCACGTGGGGCCGCCCCGGGGGAGAAGGACCCGCATGTTGCAAACCTGCTTGTTTAAAGAATTTCTGAATTCGAGTCGGGATTTAGGTAATTCAAATCCACAATTTTTAATTCAAAATGGCCATTTTCAATTTTAATTAACGGGGACCCTTCGCCTTGTTCTGTGCCGTGTGTCCCGGGTATTCTCCAATTTACCTATTCGCCCATTCATTCAACCTTGACATATCGCATCATTCATTCATTCATTCTCATAAACATTCCCCCCGGGGGTTGCCTCCCTTTCCCTCTTCGCCCCCCGGGCCCCCTCTCTTTCCCACAGTTCTCGCTTTTCTGTTTGAGCTTCTGTCGCTTATGGTGGCGCGGATGGAAGAGATGGGCGCCGATGATAACGCCACGGGGGATGGTGTTTTGTAAATAGACAAAATTGGCGGAGAACAAATGTTGCAGCGAGTTGAGAAAATTTCGAGTTGTTCGAGTTACGGATGGGGCATTTAAAATTTCGAATTGGGTTTTGGGTCAAAATAAAGATACCTTTTCCGGCATCGGTTTTAGATTGGGTATTTAAATAGGTGGTGCCGAAAACTGTTGTATTTATACATACATATCAAATGCCAAAAAGGGAGGGTGCTTTTTTGGGGGGGGGCGGCAGATGATCTATTCAATGGGATGTCTGTTCTGTTTCCCGGAGGGGAAAAATCGGTGATTTTTATTTGTTAGCGAATGGCTTAGCGACCTGTACTCAAAATGGGAGCATTTGTTGGCCACTCATTGCTTGTTCTCAGTTGAATTGGAGTGCAGGCGGCCGACGGCGAACCAAACCCGGCGATATTGGCACCCAAAACGCGGAATTGGTAGCAATCGTCGGCATCCAAATTGGTGACTATAAAAATAAAAATTAAAATACAAATTTACTGACCAAAAAGTGCCAATTTTTTACAGTATTTTCTCCAATAGAACCCCCCTACCCCGGATGTTCTATTTTAAAGCCATCTCCAGGGGATGGGGTTTAATTGGAAATAGGAGGACCAATTAAGGGGAGGGGGGTTTCTATTAGAGGAAATAAATAATATTATAAATTTTTACAATTCGACATCATTTGCCAACTCTTCTTTCTGCTGCAGTGACTTTGAAAATTGGACCCATTTTTTTCGGAAAAGAAACTTTCCGACGATGCCATAAACATTTGACGGACCGTTGTCATTTGACTTTGATGGTATTTTGTCATATTTTTTTTTAATTTCTAAAATTTGATGCCTTGAGGGTATTTTTTATTGTTTTAAATTTTAGATAGCAAATTGCATCGCAAAAAAAAATGATCAAAGTGAAAGACAAAAAAAGGAATATTTTCTCGGGGAATAATTCGTAACAAAAAATCAAACAAATGTTTTTGTCGTTGTGTGATTTGATGGGGAAAAAAAAACGTTGTGCGTCTCAAGCACAAAAAAGCACCCCGTGGGGCTGTGAGGGAATGAGTCACACAACAGCAAACGATGATTGAATGGTTGGGAAGAAAAATTGCAAATGAATCACCGAAAAAGAATGGAAATGGCCCGCGGGGTGATCGACAACAATTTCACCCCGCTGGCGCTATATTTCCTCCTTCGGGGATTTGATGGTTTGGTGGTTTCTCTGATCACTATTCCTCCTTCCGGAGGCTCATTCTGATCGCTATATGTTCTTCGGGGATTTGGGGATTTGTTGGTCCTCGATCACTATTCCTCCTTCCGGGGACTCATTCTGATCGCTATATTCCCCCTTCGGGGATTTGATGGTTTCTCTGATCACTATTCCTCCTTCCGGAGGCTCATTCTGATCGCTATATTTTCTTCGGGGATTTGGGGGTTTGTTGGTCCTCGATCACTATTCCTCCTTCCGGAAACTCATTCTGATCGCTTATTTCCTCCGGGGATTTGGAGGCTGTTGCTTCCCCGTCCGCGCCCTCTGATCACTATTCCTCGTCCTCCCCTGATCGCTAATCCCTCCGGTGAATATTTGTTGCTTTTCCTCTCCTGCCGACGCTCACTTTTGCACTCCGTCTCCCCCAAAAGGTCGTCATGTGCCGGGTCCCAGTCGTCAAACTCCGAACGACGGAATTCCACGCGGTAGCCGATCAGCGGACCGGCACTGCCATCAAAGTCGGGCCTGAGCCAGGCCAATGAAATGGTGGAGTCGGTCAGTTCGGTCACTTCGGGCAAACCCGGTGCACCAGGCGTTGCTGTCGAGGGGGAAACAGGACAATATGAGGCAATCAAAGGTCCTAGCACGACAAAATGCCCACCTGATAAAAGATCCCCCCGGACAAAATGTCCCACCAGTAAAAACCCAACCTATCTCCCACCACCTGCAGCAAGAACCTGAAAAAATGTCCCCTAAAAGACTTAGCTGGAAATCAGACGAATTGCGTCAAGTGTCATTTTGTCGGGATAGGGGGAATATTTTGTCCGACCGAATCAACCCATTTCCAACCCGTGTAAGTGTAACTGTCGTTGATGCCAGCAGCCTGCGGCGACACGCTTTGAGAGCCCAGCTGATAAGGCGCAGCGCTCGAACTGGTCTGAGGGGAGCTGAGGTACTGCTCGCTCTCCGAGATGTACGTTCGGCTGAGATCGATGCCGACGGAGCCGTCCATTGGCCCCGTGCCGAACTCATCCTCGTCCGGGAGGCTGCTGGCCGAAATGTTCTGGGCTGAACGAACACCAAAATAATACAATTTTTGGATGCGACTAAATTCTTTGTTTGAATTCAATAATCTCTCCAGGATGGGGTTCAATTAGAGGGCGGGACACAATTGCGGATGGGGTTCAATTAGAGAAAACACAATAATAAATCCACGCCGATCACCGTCAAATCCGTTCAAAATCGGGTTTCCGTCCGCGTCGAAGTAAACGTCGCTGGGATTCACTGGGATTTGCTTCACTTGCCGCGTGGTGGTGATTTTGGTCACGCGGGTGATCTTCAACAGGGAGGGAATTTCTTTCAAAGTTAAATCCCACCCCTTTGCCTCCCCCGCCTCCTCATTAATTTCAACCACTTGCCCAACCACTACCACAGGGTTGCCGCGAGTTACCCGAAACGCGGTCTTTTGGCAACCCGAAACCAGACCCGAACTTTTCTCAACCCGTGGCAACCCTGCACTTCCCCCAACCACTACCACAGTGTTGCCACGTGTTACCCTTAAACGCAATACCCGAAACGCGGTCTTTTGGCAACCCGAGATCAGACCCGAACTTTTTCTCGCAAAAAACGGCAACCCTGCACTTCCCCCCAACCAATATCCTATCGCCCCCCCTCATCCGTTCCGGCTTTGCCCACCTTTTGCGTGGATGTGCAATGCCTTTCCATGCCATCTTCGCCTCTGCTGACCTCCCTGGCCAACTCGCGTTCCTCCTGCTCCCGCCTCAGCTCAGTGATCGGCATGGCATGTTGCTGTTGCTGGTCTGCAACTGTTTGCCGTACTCCTTGCTGTTGATGCTGCTGCTGTTTGCTCGCCGCCTCCAGCAGCTCGTTCTGTCCTTCCTCCTCAACGTTTGACTCATAAGTGTAGCAATATTTTGTGCCACGCGCGGACGGAATGCCGCCGGGCAATTCAGTCACATAAGTGTGTGCCATTCTAAAAGGTATTCCGAAAATAATGCTAGACCCGAAATTAGACTCCTTCTACTTAAAAAATATGGGTCCCTTTTTAGGCGGGGGGGGGGGGGGGGTAAAAAAGAGCCTTGTTTTAAAGGGAAAGAAAAAATAGAGCCCCGGAGGTTTTATTTTTGGAAATATTTTTATTTAATAAGTTATTTTAATTGATGTGTGTTTTGTTGCACTCCGTCATCATTTTTGACCTCATTGAAAGAGGGCTTCGCGGAAGTGCAATTAATTACTAATTTGAAATGCTAATTGGCCTTGGGCAATTTTCCCGTCCCATCAAAATTTTACTTTGGATCGACGACAATTTCTTTGGTTGAAAAGTGTTCCCATTCCACGGGCACAGAATCCTTAGGCAAAGTGCTGAAAAAAAAATTGTTAATAATGCTTTCAATAGGCAACGAGAATTGGGAAAATTCGGAAATTGGTTATTAAAATTAATTTTTAAATTGCAATTTAAATTTTTCATTTAAATTGGAATGCGGCAAAATAATTGGTACAAGAATTAATTATCGCAATATTACATATTTATTGAATTTAATTCAGCATAGAAGGAATGTTGAGGGAGAGAGAGATGGAGCGAAGTCTCTTACCGATGGAACTGACCAACGAAATGAAAATGATGGGGAAAGAGGGGGGGGGGGGGCTCAAATAAGGGAGGGGGCTCAAATGCGGGGGGGGGCTCAAATGCGACCAGGAAATCCGCAGAACGGAGCGGGCGGAAGAAAAGGTGGGAAACGAAAAATAGTATACCTAATTACTATGAGCAATATAAATCCAATTTGTATAGGGAAAAATTGGGGAAAGAGGGGGACATAAAGCATGGAATGAAAAAGCATACAAAACAAACAAAGAATTTGTGACAGAGCAAAGGTGGCAGTCAATGCCCGGGGGGATAAACATTGATTGGGGGTAGGAAGTGGCAAAGGTTTGTGGATGTCGGAAAAGTGTGAGAGGAGGGAGGGGGGGGGGGGTAACGAAAGAGACGCTGGTGACTACATTTAAGCCTCAGGCTCCAAAAATCTTCATGTGTTAAAAAATTAAATCGGACTTGGGTGGGGCCGAAACGGCGGGGCTGTCCGCGGAAGCTAGCATTGAAAAGCGCAAAAATATGTTTTAAAATTAATTCGAGAAAATCATAAATAAATTCGTAACTTTTTCTGGCGTTGTTTAATTGCTTAGCATTTATGTTAGACTTTCAATTGATGCCAGGTTAATAGAAATTGGCTGACCAAAAAATTTTATGGCCAATTCCACTGGGCTGGGGACCCAAACGACCGACGCCCATTCGGCGCGCGGAGGGAGGGGACCGACCGAGCGCGGATCAGTGGGCGGCGGCGGATGGGATTATAGGCTAATTTGTAAGGCTAACACTCATTCGTGGGGGATAAATCTTTTTCAAAATATGTATTTTCCATTCACCACTCTCTCTCTCTCTCTCTGTTCCCTTCCGTCCCATTTTCCACCCCAAACCAATCCGATTTTTATGCATTATTCAGACCACGATTCGTCAAATAAGCATTCATTCATTCCATTCAACCATTCCCCCCGAGGTTAAAGCCCCCTCAGTCAGCAAAGCCTTCTCGCCCCACCGACCGACCATTTCTCTCATCATCTGCTGCTAAATGCTGTTCATTGGACATCTTCGCATTTATCGCCACCCGCCGCCCAAATTTGGCATTTGCATATTAAAATAAAAGCATCGATTGGGACGGGGAGCATAAATATATGTGTGAATTATATTTTATAAACTGTGGTCAAAAAGGTCCTTTCATTCAGAGAGTAAAAATTGATTTCTTTAATTATTTCAAACGAACATTTAATTGTGGGATAATCAATTTTATATTTAGTTAAAAAAAGTAAAATTTAAAAAATGCTAGAGGAAAAGCACAAAGAATTTTAAAAATTAAACAAAGAGGTTAAATGAGTATGATTCTATTAGATCCCTGCTGATGTGAGGAATATATGGATTAATTGCAAGTCAGAGGAAAAGACGATTTTTGAAGAGGATTATCCAAATCCAATGATGGGGGATTTGAATTGAGGGAAAATGTGAGGGGCGAGCGGTTGGAGCAGGGGAGGAGGACATTGAGGAGATGTGCAAAAGTGCAATTGACACCAACGAATTCCTCTACACAAAATTCGCCTTGAGGCGCCGCTGTCAATAATAAATCCAAAGAGTAATTTCAAGTAGTCCTATTTTTTTTGGCTAAATTTGACCAAAATAGACAACAAAAAAAGGAGAGAGGAATAACAATAAAATGTCCAAAAGGAGAAATTTTTATGGGGTCGGGAAGATAAAAGGGAAAGAGAATGTCCGAGGGGGACAAGGGGATGATATCCAAGGTGGGGAGGGAGACAAGGGGATATCCAATGTGGGGGGGGACAAGGGGATATCCAATGTGGGGCGGGGGACAAGGGGATATCCAATGTGGGGAGGGGAAGATATCCAAGGTGGGGAGGGAGACAAGGGATATCCCGAAGGGGTAGCAGGGGATGGATGTATGACGAGTGGATATCCGAGAAGAAATGTCCGACGAGGGTGTGCCCCGCTGATTAATCCCAACAGACTTAAACTCCTTCCCCCCCCCCCAACATCGACAAAGTCAGCAACAGCAAAAGGGGAAGGTACTTAAATATTGCGCGAATGAAAACAAAACTTTTGAGCAAAATGAAAATGAACGCTTTTTTCTTTTTTAACTGTAATTTGTAAATGTCAGAAGAAGGCCGACCGGTGTGCCTGCTCTGAGTTTGAGAGAGTTAAAAACTATGAAAAGCCAGAGAGTTGAAATTAGTGCAAATGGAATCCTAAGGGAGGGGAAGAAAAAGTGGGAGAGGGAGGGAGGGAAGGAGGGAGGGGAGACGAATGGGACCTTAGAGGAGGGGAAGGAGGAATTGGAAGATGGCGGCAGGGGAGGGGGGAAGATCAAGGGGAGAACACGGAGGAAAACGGGAAGAGGGGGGATGGGACCTTATTTGTTAGGGAAAGGACAGTGGGAGGGGAAGCGGGGGGAGGGAGGAATAAAAAATGGGAGAGGAGGTGGGAGGGGATCATATGAGGCGG
Organism: Heterodera carotae; assembly: GCA_024500135.1. NCBI lineage: Eukaryota > Metazoa > Nematoda > Chromadorea > Rhabditida > Heteroderidae > Heterodera > Heterodera carotae. The sequence continues at coordinate 13,528 of JAKKIK010000885.1, read as the reverse complement.
GAGAGATTGGAAGAGGAGGAGGAGGGCAGGGGAGAGGGAGGGGAGAGCAGGGGAGAGGGAGAGGAGAGCAGGGGAGAGGGAGGGGAAAATGGTGACGGGGGGAGAGGGGGGAGGGGGTAAAGGGACAGGAAAAATCGAAGGGCAAATGGGCAGCAGCAGCAGCAGGGCAAATTGAAAGAGGGCAAACAAAGTGTTTGTGGGTGGGGGGAAGTTGAGCAGGCTTTTTGGCTCGAAGAGTGGTGGTAAAGGCCGCAAGCGGCGGAATGAGTGGACAGAAAAGAAAGTTGGGGCCCCAAAGTGTCCCCCGGCCGCCGTTCCCCGCCCCTCCCAACCGCCGATCCGATCGATTTGTGCTTTTCCATCTCACAAAACATCCGTCTGATCAATGTGCTTTGTTCATGTTTATTCCTCATAAATAAATTTCACATTTTTTTTTGGTTTTCTAATTAAATGCTTTTTCGTATGAATAATTAAATTCGAAAGGGGGGTAGGGAATTAGTTTAGAGAGGAAGCGCCATCAAAACGCAGAGTTCGGGTGGTGGTTGTTCCAAAAGTCCCCCCTCCAATCGACGTCCTCGACGGCAGTTCGGGGGTCTATCCCATCCCATCAATGCGCACAATTCCGTCCCCCCCCCCGGCGCTGCCTCTCCCCATCCCACCCCTACTACCTCAATTGTCCTCCTTTCCCCACAACTCATCCCATTTCACGCGTCCCTCATCCTCCTCCACCGCACATCCCATCAATACCCTCAATTTCTCGCGCACCCTCCGCCCCCCCCCCCCGGCGCCCCCACTGAAATCGCCCCGCCATTCTCTCACCGCCCCGCCGTCGCCCGCACACTATGCAAAAACTGAATGCAATAAAATGTAACAAAATTTTGCATTGGTAAGGAAAGATAAGAGAAAGAATATGAGACACTCATCAAATAAACGTACAATGGAAAAAGATAACGCAGAGAAAGAAAGAGTCAATGGAAAATAATTGAAATAAATTTAAATTGGGCCTTCTAAAATAAAATGTAAGCATGCCAAAAGAATGAAAGACCAAAGCGATCTAATTATGTTGGACATTGATTTAAAGAAGCGGCACGGCTAACATCCGCTCGGATTTCCCACCTGACCAGCGTGTCGATCTCCTCCGTCGTGTACACTTCTCTCAGCCTTCGTTTAGATTCCGTTATCCGCTTGGCCACACCGTCCGTGTCCATTCCATCAAAAGTTGGTGACGAATGCCGATGATCATCGCCACCATTTTGGCATGGAGGAGGGGAGACGTTAGCTGGAGACGGCGATTGTGCCGTACTGGGTTGTTGATGCACTGCTGCTGATGACGGGGGGCCATCCTCGACGGATTGACCCATAAAAGAGGTGCTGGGAGAGAGGACTGAAATTTAAGGAAATTGACTCTTATGGTTTGGACTCGAGACTAAAGGTATCAAGTCTCGGTATCAAAGTTTCGGTAAATTTTGGGTCCTTCCCTCCCCCCGTGTTGTAGAAGCTTTTCTCTGTTTTTTTCGGGTCTCGGTTTCGATCTCAAGCCTCATGTCAGTGCCAAGTCTTGGTCTCGAGAAATTTGCCTTTCCCCCCTCCCTGGCCCCGTGTTGTAGTAGTGATAAGTGAGAGTCTTGGTTTGAGTCAAGACTTTCGGTTTCGATCTCGAGCCTAGGTGTCAAGTCTCGAGTCTCGGTAAATTTTTCTTCCTCGCCCCTTCCTTTTTTGTGGTCTATATTTAGTCCTCTTCCATTTGTCTCTCTTCTCGCGCACACCTTCCCAAATTTGGTGCCCGAAAATCAGCTGAGAATTTGTGCCACCCAATTCGTTCCATCGAACATTTGTATTATATTGGTACATATTGTACATACCGCCCTCTTCTTCATCCTCCGGTATTGGCTCCATTGTCGTCGTCGGCTGCTGTTGTTTCATCAACGACGACGGCGCTTCTTGCCAACAGCAAACCAACGGCACGGCAACAATGACCTCGGCGGCATCAGCGGCAGCAGATGAAGAAGAGCAGGGCGAAGTGGGAGGGGAAGAAGAAGAACAAAGTCGTCCAATTGGAGGCGGAAGAGCGGTGGCAGTGGAAGAGAAAGAACAGGAGGAGGAGGAAGAGGAAGAGGAGGAAGTCATTGGAGGAAGCGGATGAGGAATGGTGGAGGAGGAGGAGGATGAGGTTGTTAGCATTCCGACAAAAATGACTAATTGGAATTGGTGGACGAAAGCGGGGGCGGAGGGCACACACACACAGAGAGGAAAAGCGAAGGCAATAAATGGGAGGCGAAAGGGAGGCGGAAAGGGTGCTGAGATCGGCGTGTAAATGGGAAAGAAATATGTGGGGGCAAAATGTGTTTGCGCCGCCCAACAATGCAACACAAATCTGTGAAATTTTGAGGGGTTTAAAAATGGAATTATGTCTCAATTTCGTCAGGCCCGGCATGGCATTAATCCGTACGGATGGATGGATGGATATCCGGATAAACAGACGCCCGTTTAATCCCGGTTCCAAATTTGTTTTAAAATTAGCTAATGAACCTATCCCTGACATGAGGAAAACTAATGGATGATTTGGTGACAACCAAAAATGTGTCTAAGTCAATTAGTCAGTGCGTCTTTTGGAATTTGACCGAGACCAACCAAATTCCATCCCGTCGTCCTAAACTGTCACCGCTATGCCCTCGGGGGGTGCACCAATAAATTTTATAAACATTTGTTTCCCCCTGCCCCCGCCGCCCCTAAAATTTATTTTCGGCCTACCAATTCTTCACCACCAATTTACCTACTTACTTTTAGGCCTTTGGTCTTTTCGAGACAGCCATTAGCAAGCAAATAAATGAAAAATAAAATGTGAAGAAGAAAAGCCCCCGGGGGAAACGCCAAACAATCAATGGAAAAAGTAAGCAAATTGTGAAATTAAAAAAATAATAACAAATACTACATAGATTTAGGGAAATTAATGATCGATTTGGGAGGGGGCGCAAAAAGGACACAGAAAATTGTATGTGTAAACAGCCGCCGATGACAAAATAATCGGCTTGTGCAAAGTAAGATTTGCCGCGGGGGTGGGGACGGAAGGAGGAAAAGCATAAAGTGGCCAATGAATTCACCCACTTAAGCATCCGTCGGCCACGATCTGGAAGTAATATGTTGCCAATTGAGGAATGAAAACGCGAAAAGAGTGGCCGAAAGAATGCCAATGGTTTCGGAGATTTTCGACTCCAGGAATCGGTCCATCCCAAAATGTTAGCCCAATTCCGGAACCGGGACAATGGAAGCGTTGAATTTTTGAAATCATTAAAAAGTGCGCATTTGAAAAAAATAAATTAAATTCGTCCATCCATACATATATCACTTACAAAAATAACTCTAAAAATTAAAACCCCTGCAATCCGACCTCTGATCCCCTTCCACCATCGCGATGCCATATCCCCGGTGATCCCTGGTCCCGGACAATTCTTGTCGCCCAAAGAGTCGAAGAGTGATCATAGAAAAACAACGCTAAAGGGAAAGATAAGAGGAAGAGGAATTGAAGGGGAAGAGTAGAAAGAAAGAAAAGGAAGAGAAGAAGAATGCTGCCGGTGCTCGCATTGTTTTGGCAATGGCGCGGAGAGTGTGAAATGAATGAAGTGGGGGAAAAGGGGGCGAGGGGTGAGAGGGACTTGGAGGAGAAGCATTTGCCCCGAGGGAATGCCCGGAAGGAAAAGGCCCCAAACACCCGCCGGTGCCCTGTAAGGAAGGAGGAGGAGCCGAAGCTAGCACACGACGAACCACCACCACCAAACAATCCAGCTGGCTGACAAGACCAACACGAAGCGGCTGCCGAACGAATGAATAGTCCAACAAACTCTACGATGAGGTGCCCGCCGCCGGCGGGGGAGGGAGGGGCGCAAGGCGAGGAATGGGGGGCAAGGGGCAGGGGTAAGGGAAAATGGGGGAGAGGGCATGCAAGAGTCATCCTCCACACACATAATACATCGCAAAGTCACTGAAGAAAGGGGAGGAGAGAGAGAGAGAGAAAGTGGGAATGAAAGAGGGAGGGAAAGAGGGGGGAGGCGAGAATGAATGGGGGAAAAGAGTGAAAAATGGGGGAGGGTGGCGGGATAAGGGGCCAAGGGTCTCCACCCCCCCCCCCAAAGGTCCCCCACCCACAAAAACTGTGTGCCAAAGGGGTGGAGGGTGCCCCGCCCCCCCCCCCCCTCCCATTAAAAAATGTGTGCCCTCTACGAGAGAGGGGGGAGGAGGAAGAGATGGGTGCAAGTTTTATGCTTGCTCATGAGGGAAAAGGGAATTTATCGGTGTCATTCACACATAAACGTTTATGTGTTGTTTCCGTCGGCGGATGTGATGGAAATTCGGACGGGACAATCGATTCGATTTTCACAGTTTTGTATTAGCAGTTTTTGCCCGGAAAGGAGAAGCAGCAGCAGCGATTTTGTTTTGGAAAAAACGAAACAAATGCCAATGATTCATAATTTTTCGCTTTAACCATTTGGAAATCACAAATTTGCGAAAAAAAAAACTGTCGACCTTTGTTCGACACAGGCCTAAACCGAAACTGACCTCTCTGCTGTACCCATTGGAAATTTATGCGGAAGAGTTGGGTAATTGAGAGGTTGGAAAGAAATGGACACAGCAGCAGAAGAAGAATGAGAGAGGGGGAAAGTGAAGTGCCAATACAATTGGCCACTGTGGGAGAGGGAAATGAACGGGACGGGAAATTAAATTAAGGGCAGCGAAAGACGGATTTGATGATGAGGTTTGAGGATTTGAGAGAATTGGATGGGCCCGGGGGGCTTGAAGTAGGGTTCCTCCCCGACCCCGACGTCCCCGATCCCCGACCCCGATCCCCGACATTTTTGGGCCTATTCCCCGACCCGACCCCCCGACCCGACGCATGGCCCAATACCCGACCCCCGACATTCTTCTCCCCGAAGGGTCGGGGAGGAACCCTAGCTTGAAGTATATCGGGGGGATGGATGGAATGGCTATGCTTGTTATGTTTGATTTGGTCCTCAAGAGCTCATTGGGGGAAAGAAGGGGCAGCAAGCATTGACTGGGAAGGATTGGGTGAAGTGGAATTATTGGACGAATTGAAGTGGATGAGATTGTATTTTGAGTTAATAAGCAATCGATGGCTTATCGGATGAATAAAAAACATTTATGGGAGAGAGAGAGAGAGAGAGAGAGAGAGAGAGAGAGAGAGAGAGAGAGAGAGAGAGAGAGAGAGAGAAACGGGAAAAAACCAACGAATGTTTTTTTGGTCATTTTTTAAAATTCAAATCTCAACAAATCCTTCACACATAACAGTCAAGCATCAACAAAAAATGAGTCGCCCCATCACATTTCTGCTTTTTTTAATGTAAGAGTCATTCATTCTTCATTGCTCTGGCTACAAATCCGCGGCCAACGGACTGCCGCCGCCGGCGGGGAGAGGGGACGGACATTTGCCATCCCCTCGGGTCCTATTCGATCCACACAATCCATCAGCAGCCAGCAGCAGAAGAAGACGCTGTTTTCCCTACGGAAATGATGAATCGGAAGAATGGGCATATCGTCATGAGAGAAGTTTCGGATAGGAATGTTTTAATGCATGGATAACAACAAAAGGATAAACCAATGGACTTTTGGGAAAGGCAAAAACATCAGTTTATGCCCCACACGAAGCAGCTTATGGCCAATGTATCAGCAGGTGTGGCATTGGAGCATTGAAAAGCGAATAAACGCCCATTCGAAAATGCCCTTTTTGGATGCCAAAAATGGGCAAAGCAATTTAACATAGAGCAAAACAGCGGCATTTTTCAATGAAAAGTAGTAGAGCAGCTTTGTGCTTTTTATTGGACAAAACGGTCAAAGTTGAAGAAATATGGGGCAGGGCATAAGAGGAGAGGATGGAAATGGGGGAAAGCATATTTTAATTCGGAAAGAAATATTTAAAAATTAGTGAATTTGAAGGCTCGGCAAAATATGTGAGAATAAAAAAGCGATCGACTGATCAGATGCAATTAATTTGGTTCTCAGACGAAACTTTTATGTAAAGCAACCGTAGGCCTTGGTTTTTTAATTTGAACTAAATCGCCAATAAACAGGTTTGATTTTTTAATCACGGTTACTCAGAAAAATTTCTGAAACCCTAAAGCCAAAACCTACAAATTAGGATTGCTCTAATTTTGTCATAAACATCAAAATAGGCTACCATGATTGAATCTTTTCTTCAACACAAATTTAACGAAAATTAACATTTTGCTGCTTCTTCTGTGTGTGCATTTGATTGCCCTTTTGCCTTTCTCTTTTGTATTTGCATGCACTCACATCAAAGCACATAATTCATTCATTCATTCTGTCATTTATCCTCCATATTCCCAATCAAATTTCATTGTGTTGGATTAATTTTTTGTTCTTTTTGGTGAACTGTGCCTGTCCAATAATCCTTGAGATCATCAAAAGAATTGTTTGACCTGCACATTATTGTTACATATATGTAATGAATGTTGAGGCGGATTTGTTATTTTTGTGATTTCATATGTACATAATATTTGTTTGCGGATAAACTATTGAATTTATTCTAATTCTGATTTAAAATCACATTGCTTTAGTTCATTCTTCATTTAATGCGTTTAGATTCATAGTGCCGGCGGATCCCAAATTTGTCAGAGCGGCACGAAAAAAAATTTTTTTGACTTTAATTATTTTTTTATCGTATTCCGTGCCAATGGCTTCTTTCTATCCGTTTCCGTCACCATCAACACCAGCGACCGTCCTCCAAACACCCGTCTCATTTATGAATGACTCGTACATTCCATATGCTCCCATGCCAATGCCACTCTCTCCATTTGCATCGTCTTCATCGCCAACCCCCGTCGTCCAACAGACTCCCGTCATGGACGACACTCTTCTCCGTTTGGCCAATTTTGTGCATTCCGCCAACTTTGACACTGCTCGTCAGCACCAACAACAGCTCAACAACCACCAACTCTTTGCACGCCAACAGCAGAAGTCCGTCGTCATTGGTGGTCAGAATAACAACAACGGTTTGCATCACATATAATGGGGGCTACTAAACAACTCGACGCATTTATGTGCCATTTTAGGTGATCGTTGTCGCATTGCTGATTCAAACATATTGACATTGTCGAGAGTAACAATGCTGGAGTTGGTTAGGGGTAAGTTTGCCCAAATTTTTACACTGTCATTTTTAGTTTAGTAAGATTATTTCTCGCCAAATCATCTCACGAGAAAGGGTGGTTCAGGGATTAGTACGGATGCCGAAAACAAATTCTTGATGATTTTTCAAAATCCCGTACTTTTAAGAGTGTCTTCTTCAGTTTCACCCCAATAAAGACACCAAAGTATCACGTCCATTTCGACCAAGTTTGAACCCCGGACTCAATTAGCCTTTTAAAAAGTTGGTTTTTTAATATTTCACTTAAACTCATATAAACGCATTGAATTAATATGCAAATAATCTTATAACTTTGACATATGTATAAAAAAAATTCATAATGGTATAATGCGTTAGAAAACAAATAAATTCGCTAAAAATCTTTACGCCAAGCGAATTCGAACCGTGCCATTACCACATCCCACTGGTCCAAACTCACAAACCTTGTTACTTTTTAATATTTAGCCAATAGAAAGTAAATTCACCGTATTTCTTTTTTTTCAATAACTTAATTCTATTATCAACATTTTTCTGTTTTTTAGCCCAAGTGCGTTCGCCAATTGTGGACTTTCTCTGTTCCGTGTTGAGCGACTTCAACCAGTACGGCCATGTCTGTTCTTTCATTGCCAATCGCGAATTTAAAATTCATGTGAGAATTCAAAAGAGTATTCCCTCGGCTCGAAATTTCGATTTTTTTCCAGCAAATATGCATTAAATTTCCGGGTATGGCGTTTTTATGTATTTGTCTTTGAAAATTTTAGTTGAAATATGTGTACCTAAAAACCTATCAATAAAACACGAAAGCCATTGAAAAAGGTTAGAGTACCAACGGTAATGTTACTCAACTTCTGAGGACCCCTTTTTGGTCAATTGTTTTTTACTTAAAACGCTATTTTGGCTTTTTTAAAAATTTTAGAAATAACTGTAAACAAGGCCCAAAATCAGGCATAGAATTCGAAGTATCGCTGAAATCTATATCCAAATTAATTTAAAACAATTTTAACAGAACACGAAAACTTTTACTGAGCTGCTCAACCTTCGCTCCAGACAGAAACCGGTAAGCACCAAGAATTGCGGCAATTATTTGATGGTAAACTAAGTTTGGCGCCCAACTGTTTTGGTCAAAATTGGCAAATGGTCTCATTTCAGAAATCGTATCTGCAAGTGGCGCGTGCCTTGAAAAGTTACGAAGACCGCGTGGTGGATGGGCATGTGATGTTGCGAAAGGTTAAGGACAAAAGAAACCAGTTCAAATTCTTCCCGGACCTGCAATGATTTGGCATCTTTTCTCGTGCCGCCGTCTCAAAGTATTCATTGACTTTTGGTGGTATATATTTCTCAGACTTATTTGTAATTGTTTCTTCTAATCTTTTATTGTCCGTGCCTTTGTCTCTTTTTCAAAATCTCGCAAATCAAACGAAAGAAGTGACACACCCAAATATAAGTGCGTCCTCACATATTACTAATTCATGCACTGTAATTTAGCTTGAATTATTTGTGCATCTTCAATTTTTTCAGTGTTTGTGTTCATGTCTTTTAATGGCTTTTTATTCGCTTTTTTAAATATATTGTAAAAAAAAATTTGCATGGCCTTCGATGAGACACAAAAACCTTTGACGTTTCGTGGTTGCCTGTTTAAATAGTGCCGCCCTTTTCATCATCCATCCCAAAGTGTAAAATGGTCGATGGGCGTTCCTTCTCTTCCATTCATTAGGCGTTTGGAGATCGGGCCGATAACATAGAATATATAAGTTGGTAAATGCAAAAGTCGCTGCGGTATGGGCGTAAGGAGGGGAAAGATGCATATTTAAACAGGAGAGGAGGCAGATTTAGCTGAAGATAGGCAGGATGCCTGCTGCCGATCGACGGACCGGCACCATCCATTTATTAATTATTGAGAAAGAATGGTCGACGGACGGGCATCATCCATTTTTAAATTATTGAGATTCAATCCCAACGAAAATCTCTTTGTGGAGGAGGGATTAAGCAAATTGTGTTGCGCGTTGTCTCTGTTGTGCGCCTCTAGCTCTGGTAATCTAGCTTTATGATACTTGCTGAACTCTCATACAGCTAAATGACCAGAGCGACAGACACAAACATTCGTTTATTTGTCCGGAAATTGATGAATGTGGTTGATAGTTTGGCGAATTTGGTAGTGGGCAGTAGTAGTAACTAATCTCTGATGAAGCGGTAGCATTTTCTCTACCGTTATCGGATTGTGTGGGGGGAAAGAAATATGTAGTATTTTCTACGAGGACGACGACTTTGGCAGTCGTAGACCGCTGCTCGCCGATCGGGCGGAAATTGATGAATTGATGTGATCGAATTGTTGTTGGAATTGGCGGTGATAGTATCGAATGAGTGCGGTTGGATAGTGCACACACACACACAAATGGTTTGATTGGGAGACAAATTTGATAACCCTTTGAGGTAATTGAAAGATTGCTGCTGCTGCTGTTGGTCTGAAAAAGGGTTGGCGGAAGATGATGCTGTTGTGTACAAATTTATTATGAATGAGTTGATACTTTTGTTATTTGGTATTGCTTACATTATCGATGGAACCCCGGAACCCGGCCTTTTTTAGCTAAACCCGCAAAATAATAGTCAAAACAACCCGTTCTAACAGAAGAACTAGACCCAGATTTCATCCCGATTGTCTACCCTGAACTAAAAAGTAAAAGACAATCAATTTTTGAGATGATCTGTCCAATGTTTGGTGTACCGAACTAAAATTGGGCAGAATAGACAAAATGAGAAGAAGAAACTGAATGGCGGCGGGACACACCAAATTTCCGATCAGCAACCAACCAACAGTAGCAAAAGAATGTCGGAATGGAATGGCGAGAGCGCCCGCCGAACGCAAGATCAATCGGTGGGGGAGAGACAAAGGAGGGACTCTGCTGAGGAGGTGCACACTGATGAAGAGGGGGAGAGGGGGGTGGGGGGGGGGGGGGTGAAGACTGAGACTGACCGATTAAATGCGAAGGTGCGCAGATGAATGGATGAGGCGGAGAGGGAGGGGAGGCGGGGGTTGCCTTAGTGGGCTGGGCGAAGGTGAATATGATAAATATCTTCCCCATCAATCTTCCCCTCTCTTCCATCTGCCGTCTCGTTTTCTTTAATTAAATTTTAGGTTACTCATTATACTTGGTAAGCTTTAAATGATATGCTCACAGGCGTCATATATGAACGACAATGTTGAAAAAGTGCACTAAATATGCTTATATTATGTGATATGTAATCATAAAGTAATATTAAACCTAACAGGCCCGTAACCAGGGGGAGGGGGGGAAATTTGCATTTTCCCCAGCAAAAGGAAAAATTTTTTCCCGATTCCCCCCCCCCCCCCCGAACCCAAAATTTGAAAAAATTTGTCGATTCCACCCCCCCCCGAAATTTTTTTCTGGTTACGGGCTTGAAACCTAACAACTTTATGTTGGTTCTTACAATTGGCACGGGGATGAAATGGCAGAGAGCCATGCTAATGTATAATGGTTTTTCATTTGTTGATATCAAAATTTTTAAAAAGGAACAGTAATCGGTACCAAAGATAGATTTTAGTAAAATACACCTTTGGGGATTGGTTGTTCCATCATTCCTCATGAAAGTGTGTCTCGAATAAAGCCGGCTTGCTAAGGAGCGAAATTATGAATGAATATTGGACGGATTCGAGGCACACACAATCAGTGAAAGAAGACCATCTCGGTCAATTGCGACATTCATCCCGTTAATGAACGAAGTGGCACATTCGTATTTCACGCATGGCACCGTCCTTTGTCCGCTTTGGATTTTGTCTGCTTCACCACCAGCAGTAATAAGTGGCCACGCCGACAGTGCCATCAGCAGAAAGCACCCAAATATGTACCTTCAACAAAATTAACAATTTAATGTCAGTGATTTATTACGGTAATTGAGAACTGTTGAATTTCGCATTCTTTCAAGCATAAAGTTTTTTGTTTGTGATTGTGGGCAACATTGGAAGTCTTCAAAATTCACAAATTTAACGAAACGCTTTAAATTTTTGAAATAATTTGAATCTTTTGTCTTTTTTTGGTGTTTTGTCTTTGTTTGTTGTGTATAAAAGGTGTGCCTCTTTTCACCTAAACGATACATTTCCCTCTCATTCGTATCATTTGCCTCCGTTTTCCACTCCAAACAAACAATTCAAATAAACCAATTATATAAACGACGCTTTCCTTCTTCGTCTCTCTCTGATGGCGCCTTCGTCGTCTCTTTTCTTCTTCCAATGTTTCCGTCGTCGTTCTGTTACTGCTTGGCCACCACTTCTTCTCTTCACGCTTCTTTTTCTTCTTCTCTTCAACGGTTGCTCTGCTGCTGACGAAGACTCTTCTACTGCTGCTGTTGATGAAGACTCTTCTACTGCTCCTATTGCTGCTACTGAAGACTATTCATTGAATGACTATTCTTGTGCCAAAAAAGGGACCGAATTGTTTGATGGCTTATTCACTCTCAACGACGATAATCGACTGTATGTTTTTGTTGATCTTATGGTTCTTTCTTGTTTTGACAACCCCCTGAAATTTTAAACAAAGGCTCAAAGTCGTTTTAAAGATGTTTTCGGAGGGTTTCGGTCTCTGATCATGAATGTAACACTTTTTGTTCCGGACCCGAATTCGAACAATTGTAACGAATTCATTCCGTCACTTATTAATTCAGTCGATCTGATCCTTCGAAATTACCAAACAACGGCGACGCAAAAAATGTCCTCCTCTTGGTTCACACAAAGGATGGAAGCTTTGATATTGCGATAGTCTCCAAAAAAACCGAAAGTTGCAAACAATTCTACAACGATCGTGTCAAAATATCGAATTGTAAAATTCCTGGCGACGAGACGGAAATGGTCGGTTTTTTTAAATTCTTTTTTCCCAAACGCTTCCAGCTTTCAGGGAGAAGACCATTTCGCGAAAGAAGAATGTGAAGAAGAGAACTGCAAAATTTTCACTGTTTCCTGCACTATTGCAGGAGCTGAAAGTGCCAGTTTGCCGGACTATCATTTCTTCACATTGTCAATGAGTAAAAATGTTTCGAGCGATGAGGATAATCCTAATTGCGATTGGGTTGCGTTCATCGTGAGTAAAATATGCCATTTTGCATTTCTATGCCCAGTATTCAACCTTTGCAGGATGACGTTAGTATTCTGTTGAAGAAATCAGAACATGACTCTGAAAAATTGGCGGGAAACTGTTGGAAAAAGAAGAACACCAAAACAAGGAGAATTTTGGCTGCAGTGTGGTGTGTGTTTGTGTGAATTATTTTCATTGTTTAGATTAAAGGTTGCTGCTCCATTTTTAGTTCTTTGATCATTCTGATGGTGTTTTCCATTGCGGGTGGTCTTCTTCTGAAACATTATCTTCGGCCTCGAAAACGGACCGATCACCCCGCTGGCAAAGTCGAAAGTGGCGAAAAGGAGACAGTGGAACCAGAGAAGGACGAACCAGTATCAGCGGCGGAGGATCAGCTGTCAAATGCAGATTTGAGCGCGTGTCAATACGGAGTGGAAGTGCCCGACTCACAATCGGATGAGAGTCTGTGTAAGGAAAATGTGCTGTTTAGACGGGGCTTAAACGCCGTAGGGTGGGGTGGGGGACTAATTTGAAAGAATCATTTCAAAAATTTTTTAAATTAATTTCACTCGAGGATGCCATTTCTCCCCTGGCGCTCGGTCGTCCCCACTCCTAGGGTTGTATCCAAGATTTGGGTCCGGAGATGGTATTAGCTGCAAAATCTATTTTTAGGGATTTTGACTTGATTTAATATTTGTTGAGGAATTTGGTCTTGGATGGGTACGTCATCCCTTGTACCCCCTGGATATTGGTTACGGGATGTTATCACACCCTCGGGGCCTTCTTTTTGTTCATCTGTTATTTTGCTTTTCAATAATTTGTTACAGCAATCGGAAGTAGCAAATCAACAGCCAGCACCCAGTCTAAGCGAGATGAATTATTGATGCTTGAAGCACTCGAAGGTAACAACGCAGACGGCATCACGCAATCAAAGATAGATGATGTCCTTCCGATCTCATTGATTTCTGATTAAAAATAATTTAAAGGAATGTTTTCTGTGTAGTTTTTCTGTAGGTCTGGTGATTGTTATTCTGTGCAATTGTGTTGCAATAAGCTGGTATGTAAACTAAATAAATTAACGTTTTGACTCAATCATAACCATATGTAATTTACTTTGAAGAATTTATTTTAAATCCGTTGCTCAAAAAATACTAATCGAATCAGCACCCATTGGCACCGTCAGGCATTCTCTAGACCAGGGCTCCCATCTGTCCTTATTTTTAAGAAATGTTCTGATTTGGAGGGTCCGAATCTTAAAAATTTTAAATGTCCTTATTTTTAAGATTTGTCC